>CAUYSK010115681.1:0-36184 GCA_963575035.1 Avahi laniger
AAGTAACATTAAATTATTATTCAAACTAGTTCCAAACTCATACAAAGGTAAATTGCCAACATAGAGAAGTATCTCAGTGTATCCAGGAGCAGTAAGATGTTCAGGCTATTGGAGGGATCAGAACCTGGAACCAGAAATTCATCAGAAACTCAATTATTGTCTCATGGATGTCTCTCACCAGTGCTTCTCTTTCTGCCACCACTGTATTCTTTGAAATTCTTTGCACATTAGTTTTCTATGCCCCTTTAAGGACCCACATTCAAATATGGTCCAGCAGCTGCTTCCAAGTTTCTAACTAAATGATTGCCACAAAAATGATTAATACATTCAGGCGAACTCTTCACATGCACATTTACTGGTGGAGACTCAGCCGTCCTTTATCTCGACCATCCTGTGACTCTGAAAATGGCAATTAGCTAAGAATGTCCATTCTAGTTCCTGGTGGAAAACTAAAATAAAGCTGTAGGAGCTTTCTCCACCTTCAGGTCATATACGTGGATTTTAATAATGGTATCCTGAATACAAAAACCTAGAAGTTGTCCAATTCGAGTAATTGACTCCAATCTTGAGAATTTCACATGAAATCAAAATGAAGGGCAGCATATTAGTCTAAGGCAAAAATATCCTTGGACAGGACAAGCCTCACACATCCTCAATATCAGCTCACATTTTGTTTGGCTTGATTAGTGCTAATGAACAAAAGTTCAGTGAAAGGATTCTTGCCATCCCATCCCAAGATGATGGAGATGTCAGGACCAATTATTTAAAATCTCATTGGCATTACAGCCAAAATATTTGCAGAGAATTGTCTGGTACCTATATGTGGGCCTTTATAATGTAAAAAATAGTTCTTTCCCTGGGCGTCCTGGATGAACTCTCCTGCTAAATGGGAGACAGAGGAAGCTACCTGAGCTTAACTGGTGCCAATAGATATGTGCCCCACTGGGCACAAAGACAGGAAGAGTGGTTAGTACACTTGTTATGGTATCACATCTAGAGTGATTGTCATTGGAATGATCTTGCTCAAATAAAAATATCTGAGGACTTTGAAAGCATGCATATGCACTTGTGCACTCTCTCTCTCTCACATACACACACACACACACACACACACACACATCGGAACTGCTGAAACATCTCAATTCCTTGGAAAGGTTCATACCTTTGGTAGTACCTTAAGAATCCCAGTGGGTATGGGACTTACATCATTCTGGGAAGGGTCTTAGAGACTAAGAATAAAACTGATATTATTCTGACAAAAAGCCCCTCTCTTTGAGTCACCGCAGGCAAAAGAGAACTGAAGAGCTGTGGCCACCTGGGAATTGCATGCCGTGGGCCAGGTTTTTTTCCCTGAATGCAGCATTCTTGTCAAAACTGGCAATAAATAGGTGCTGCTTGTAGAACCTAGAGATTCTGCTTCTGGGCATGAATGGCTGTCTGCCCTCAGATCCTGGTTTTCCTGGGGATCCCAGAGGAAGAACTCACCTTGTGAACTTTGTTCCTTGAAATACCAGGAGAACAAAAGACTTGCATGAGACAGTTGCACACCAAAGACAATTAGAAAATGCCATCCACACCCTACACTAGACAGTGACACCTGAAACAGCTATTCTGTTTTCCTACTTAAAATGTTGACTCTAATGAAAAGGACATGTGGCTATAGTTATTTAAAGAATAACTTATATTTATATTTCCTTGCTGGTGCCCTGAAGTCACCAATTTATATGAAATTTCTAATCATTGAAATAATGTGCTTAATCATGCTTAACTAACTAAACAATGGCGTTTAGGAACATCGTAAAATAATTTGTTAGGACAGTTTTCAAATCGGCATGGAATATTTGCATATTCCTTATTTCATAAAGCAAGCCCTGTGTTAATTGCCTTTTCTAAAGAGCACATGAGCATCTTTCGTAAGCACAGTGATTCCTCATATAAATAATATGGGCAGACGTCATCACTCTGCTCCTAAAAATGAGGCCACTTGGATATCAACATCCGATGTGGCAGTGGTTAATTAACAAACAGAAATTCTGTCTTTTCCAAAGCTTGTCTCCTCTAGACAGCTTTAAAGCTCCCTAGTATTTCTCAGAATCTGCCTCCTTTTTTACTGCCTTGAGCTTCTCTCATGGGAACTCAGAGGTGCCTCTCAAGGTCAAAATTAGAGCCCACCAGTTCCCTTGATTTGGTCCACTCCCGCTCACCACAAAACCACCTCTTACTTGTTTCGGCTGCATTAAAAACTGCAGAAGTCGGGTTCAGTTGGAGCCTCCCAGCACCGAGAGACCTGGAAACCCAACACCAATTTTGTTGCAGCTACCAGAATCTCTCCAACTCCTGCCTGGTCCAGATAAAAAATATTCCATGAAGTTGAGAAGGAAATATTGCCTTCCTCTGTGTTAATGCTTGGTCATGGGTATTCCACAGAAAAACTGGCTGTGTCCCAAGTATAGCAGTTGCTTCATTGTCCAGCTTTCTTAAATTGATAAACGTCCAGGTGTTACCCCCCTTTATAAGCCTCAATGACTTCATAGCTGAGATGAATGCCTACTAGTTGCATGTTGTGTCCAAAAAGACAGGGTGCTCTTGCTGTATCCGACAATCGGGTTTCAGTCCAATCCGCCCCGCCCCCAAGATGTGCATTGTTTCTGAATAAAGAGAGGCCCTGTTCTACTCAACAATGAGATCTCAGCCAGGTCCACTCCAGTCCATCCAACTCCTTAATACATCCCTGAAACCCAATGGGGAAGAGAGCTAGAATGGGTAAGAGAGAACAAATTTCTAGAGGCAAACAGGTATTTGGGGAGGAAGGGTACCACCCAAAACATACAGCAGTGAATACCAAACACTGACAAATATTTCGAATAAGGAGTGACAACAAGCACTCCTTCTAATAATTCTGAGCAACAGGACACAAACACAGGCAAAATATCCTATTATGCATGTTTTTAACTTATAAAATCTTTCTGAATGTCTATTGCCAGTTATTAGAACTAAAATTCTACAGATAGCTTGCTATTCCCACACTAAAGGAGCTCCTGCATTGCAAAATCATAAATTTATTTTATTTATTCTATCTGCTTGCCCAGATAGTTCATTATGCATATCAATCTGAAGATTTTGTAGATTAACGCAGCTTTATGAATCTCTATGTCTGTTCTCTAACAGTCCGAACATAACCTTTAATTTTTTCCAATTGCAATAGCAAGTTAATGGGCTTCCTATTGTGCCTAATCTCTTTGTTCTTATATAATGTGGAATACACTTAAAATGCCTGTCTGCCCTTTCGTTGGATCCAGAGCTATTCATAATGTGATTTCTTCCTTCATCCTTCTGCTCTGCCCATTAACGAGTCGCGTGTACTATGTGAGATTACTGAACGGTCAAGGAAGAAAAGTATAATTATTTCTGAAGCTCCACGAGAGTAGTTTATGCCCTTTAGATCAGTGGTTCCCAAACCTGAATGATCAGCAGAATTACTTGGGGAGCTTTTTAAAAGGTTTCATTTATCTGGGCTCCATCTTGAGAGATTCTGATTCAGTAGACTCAAGAGTTTTTTTTTTTCAAATTGAGTTCATTGTGATGCTCAGGACCACTGCTCTATCAGGGAATAAACTCTGAACTTTAGGATACATTACCCAGGTCCCTCTTTAAAAATTAAGGACTTATTTCCTCCAACTGCTGAGAATGTTGCTAGGGAAAAAAAAAGCCTAAGCTGCCACCCCTGAAGAGATTGTCCAAGCCCAAAGAGCTGTTTCACCAAAGGGTAGGCCACATCCCAAGGCCCCGCTCTTCATCCCAGTCGAAGACATCTGTGAAGAGTCTATTAGCTTCCACTCCCCGTAAGGATGGCTAAGGCCTGCAGTAACCCAGCTACTCCCAGATGTTGATTCCGAGAACACTCCCTAATATAAAACATCTCCTGCACACTGTTCCCCCTTTCACAGTCACTTTCCTGGGGTACCCGACCTGTGATAGACCGGAAATGTTAGAGCTCAAATGCCAAAAGGAAGCCCTCCCTAACTATCCTAAACAAACCTCTCTTTAATCAGGATAGAAACCCAATTCCAAGAAAGAAATGATCAAATCTTTTATGCCCCTTACTCACCTCAAAAGACACCTCTCTGTTTAGCTGTTGTCCTTTGTCAATCACTTGTTTACAGCTCCCTGTCTACTATTATGCATTTCTTCCTACAATCAAATACCCTCTCCTTTATATCTCTTAATCCAAAACCGCATTCCCGTCATTGCTACTCACAAGAACATTCTTCCTTGAAGCTTTGCCATGTACCTTTTTTTGGCACTTCTCTATGAATGTAGATGTGATCTCTAGTGTAATCATGGATCTGCCCATATATTCGTTCGTAATCTACAGAGAATATGTTCCCGGAGAGAAAGAATCAAGCGTTCAGTTTCATTTTATGTTTGTTTGGTTTTGCTTTGTTTTACATAGTATGCCTACTGGATGAATTCAAGGCAATAAAGAATAATGATTAATGTTCTAACATAAGACATCGTTCTCTCTAGCTGCTGATTTTACCAGGCTTTCTGAAAGACATAGTGATGTACACACACACACACACACACACACACGGTACTAAAAAAGCAACCCCTATTCCTAGTGTAATGATTTATTGCAATGTTCAAATTTTCATTATCCCTATTATAACAAACCTGATGCTTTCTTTTTTACACCTTCTTACTTTGACTTCTGTATATGTTTGAAGGAAAAAGATTAATACTTCATATTTTAACTTATTTTGTGTGGTAAATTAATTTTTATTTCTGTAACGTGTTGATGTGATTAGCAGTTCTTTTCTTTAATATCTGAACTGTAGTTTCAGTTGTATTTTTACAGTAATGTGCACTGTTGTTGAGTTGTATTGTATCTTGCTTGGAAGGATGAAGGAATGAAATAATCCTACCCCCATCCCCCAAAAAAACCATCGAGATTTAGACTAAGAGGATTTGAATCTTGAATCCTGCTTATCATTTACTAGCTTTGACACTTTGAGGAGTTATTTTCCTTCTCTGGGTTTCAATCTGCTTTGCTGGAAAACAGGGATAAAAATAAAGCTCACGACTTAAGATTGTTGAGAAGGACAAACGCAGAGGGGTCGTGGAGGTGAACTACCAGGAGCCTGGCAGTGGTAAGTTCATGGTAAAGGTCAGCTCTAGTAGTTAGCATTTAAAAATATGCCCACAAGCCAGCACCCTCCATCACTGTTGATATGATATTGCAGTGTATGTTAGAGAAGCAACCCAGTGATAGTACTTTTACTCTCAAATCTCAGAAGTGGAAATAGCTCAGGTAAGGAGAGGAGTGCATTAAATGTAACAACTAGTTGGATACTATAGCAGTGTTATTCTTATCCTGGTACAAAATTATATACCGTGGTAGTTGAGTCAAGTGTCTAAACTAGTGGTTTTAAACTATGGTGAAGATCAAAATAACTTGTGGAGATTTCATAATACAAATATACTTTCCCATTTCACTTTGACATTCAACTTCAGTTGAAATGACACAAATGTGCGCTATCTGTGTTTTTTGTACAGATAATTCTTATGTGTATTCAAGGTTGACAAATCACGGTCAAACTGGCAGGTTAAAAAACGTTGGTATTACTAAGCAAGTCATAGAGAGACAAAAAGAGGGTGATATTTGGGATTTGGAATAGAATATTGCCCTGTGAAAGTTAAACTACAAATGGACACATAGTGTATTGGAGCCAAGAAGTAAAGTCTCTTTAAAATAATGACTCAAGGCTAAGATGGAACTGTACCTTCCTTACTGAAGCCATTAATATCTTTAGAGAAAGCATGTATCCACAAGAGAAAGTGCTAGTGATTCTTCCATGAATTATGCAGGAAAGAGGAAATGTTTGCCAGGAACATCAAAAGCTAGAATTAATTAATATTGGTAAGGACATGTCTTTTGGGGAAATGAAATTATATACTAATGTAACCTGATATTATTGAAAATTCTTAATCTATACTACAAGGTTCTCTAATAATTCTATAACCACCCAGTCATCTTACTGATATTTGGCATGCTACGTAGAGAAAGTCTTCTTGTTGAAGACTTCTGCGAGTAGTTCTTCTGATTGACAAAATTCCCACTGTAAATTAAGAAACAGATATTCATGAAGCATACGTAGACGTACATAGATCTCTTATGAACTTGGTAAATCAGAGTAAGAATCCCAGACTATAATCAAATTCAAGATACAGACAAGGTGAGGTCTTAAGCCTGAAAAGCTAAGAACCAGAACTCGAATGGTGATAAATCCCAAGTTTGGGGTCTCTGTGCATAACAAGCTTCTTTCCCCACCAAAAGACAGCCCTCTGCTTTATAATCACCAAACTTTGTTGCAAGAAATTTATCAGAATTGTAAATAGGAAAGAAGCAATAGGAAAGAAAGACCTGCCTCAATGCCTATTCCTTTAGGGCAGGAAGTTTTGCAGAATGATTCCATATTTATAGCTTTTCTCCGCTCTCTAAATTGGTCTAAAAAAAGAGTTGAAAATACATCTTTTAAAACTTCAATAATATTGTGTCTGACAGTGATGTGAGCAAAATCACTAACTCTGTCGCCAGTGAGCAACAGAGGAAGCTGGTTTGATCGATCAGAAAAAGCATCAGTGTTGACTGTATTCCACTATCTGAAAAGCCAATCTGCAAAGTGTTATCAGTAAAAGAAGCAAAGGAGCGCTGAGTGGAGGTAAAACAGGAGATGCGAAAACACCATTTAGTGTGTCCTAAGGTGACAAGAAACAAAAGACATGAAAAGTGAAAAAATCATTCAGCGATTTCTGGACTCTATGGAGAGTCTATTCTTGAACATACCTCTTCTGTTAAATGTTTTCATAACAAAATAAGTAAAGGCGAAATCAAATGAAAATTCACAATTGAAAATGAAAATTGAGTAAAAAAAGAAAGAGACATCTGAACTGAAATTCAAAGAACGTCAATAAAGAAAATGTTTCTAATGGAAAAAATAAAAACTGAGGCCATTCCTTGTAAGACCAATAACAGCTAAATCCTGGAACCAAATGACTATTCATTTGGGCTTGAGAGGAGATAAAGCTATTTTAAAACCCTCTTCAGTCACTCACCTTTGTCATTTAAGCGTCTTCTACAAGAGGAAATGTGACAGGCAATTAAAAAGAAAACATAACGGTCTTTATTACCTATTGTACAGGATTGATGCCTTTCTCTTGTCTCAAGCTGACAGAGCTACCCAGACTTCCTGCTACCTTGTGCCCCAGCAGACACAAGCTAAGAAAGATGAAAAATAACTTGATTTCTTCCTTGCTTTCCCATAGAATACGACCCCAGGAAGTATGTAATTAGGTAGACAGGTGTATAAACAGACATATGTGTATATTTTTTATTTTGTAGAAAATGATAGAAATATGAAAAGTAAAAAATAAATAAATAAATTATCATGGTCTCTTTACCAAAGATTTTTTTTTTGTTATTATACTGAACATTTTAGTGAAGTTCCTTCTACTTTTACACATACACACATACACACACATTCAAACATACATATATGTGTGTATACATGCATACATGTGTGTACATATTTATTTTCAATTTAATAGCTCTCCATACCCCACCTCACCCCATCTCTTGTAATCTGTCCTCTCAATAATTTAGTGTGACAGATACCCTACCTGTATTTAGCCCTTTATTTAAAAAAATGGTAATATTTTCATTTTATAAATTGTTTTCAAGATATAAATTATGTTGGGCACAGTGAGTATATACAACTTTTTAGAAAATTTTTCTAAATAGTCTCACTCCATAAATAGAAGAAATCATTAGTTCTAAATCCAAGATCAACAATAGAGTAAACAGAACACTGATGAATATATACAATATGTCAGATATGGATGAGTCCTGTATTTTTTAACGTGTTGTTTTAGTCCAAACTCATAAATCTGGAAATAAAATTGACTATAATGTTCCATTTGGACCCTTTTACTTTGATAATAAAGATAATTTATTACTTATGACCTTCAGGGATAGTTCCTCCTAAAAACAAAACTTTCTCATAATGGAAAGAAAATGTAACGTAAGTATATATACAAGTATATGAATTTATTTTGTACTATATTAATAGATATTATTAATATAGTTTATGTTATAATTTTTTTCTTCTTATAAGATAATTGCAGTAGGTCTGTTGTGTACCACACTCCCTTGCCCTGCCTTTCAGGACTGAAGTGCTCATTCCCCAGCTGATCAGCTCTCATCCCTTGCAGGGGACTGCCCTTGTTTGAAGAGAGACATTTGCCCAAGTTTACTTGCCCTCCAAGGGACAGCTGAATCCAATGACTGACCGGGGCAGGGATATAAAGGCTGTCTCCTTACACCACCTCGTGATACCACTGCAGTGAGAGCCAACTCTAGAGCTTCCTGCTGGCCTGGCTCCCTTGGCCCTGTGTTGTGACTGCAGCAGAGTTCAATTTCTCCCTGTGTCCAAGTCAGCTTCCTCCCCTTCCCCAACAGGGGCTAATCCTGAAGAACTCCTGGAGAACCTTCTTCAGAGTCTGCTTCCTATGCAACCTGACCCAGAACAACTATTATTGAACAGATTGAACCATTCTAAAGTGGCCAGTGGCCACTACAGATTAGTGAGAAAAACTTTGCAATTTGATTACAAAGCTGGGAAGTGGGTCCTGTTGCTTATGACTTTACCTTCCAGTTTCTATATAGAGCTTTACTTTAAAGAGCAGCATTGATCTTCGGGGATGCACAAAGTTGGAGGTCACTGATGGATCACCCTCTCCCTTCTATTTGACAAAATTGCAGAGAAACTATGTTGCAAAAATGGCACATTAAAATAATCCTTTCTCAAAACCAATCTTCTAAAGAAGGATTTCAAAAAGTCTGTGTGACCTGCTTTTGACACACACGAATGATGCAAAATGTAGGACTATTTTTAGCCAATTATGAATATACAAATAACCCTCACATTACTTTATCGCAAATAGCTACCTAAAGAAGCAGCTGTTAAAAGGAGATATCAATGCTGCTGCTGAACTCAGCATTATACCTTCTCCTTCTCGGGCTTGCTTACTTAGTAAAAATATTTATATTTCAATTAAGCATCAATTTTTGTAAGTACACTTTAGAGTTTTCCACCTACACTGGATGTCACAGTGGGAAAAATGGTAGAAGTAAGAGAATCTTTCTATCTGTAGGAGTGAGGAGTAGAGAAGGTGAGTAACAAATCATCTCTTAATCTTTCAATTTCTTATCACAAAGTATGGATGAGTCGTAATCATCACTATAAAGTTTTTATTTGTGGCAAATGTTAAGCACTAAACATTCAATTTGATTTTAAAACATTTATTGTGTCTTACGTGCAAGGCACTATGTTACATGGTCTATGGAATGTAAAGAAGCTGATATTCTCACACGGGGGGCATAAACAAATGTTTTATCGGTCTAATGCAAGGCTGTGAAATAACTACGGGCCGTCCAGGGGGATTCAGTGGAAGCAGAAAAAATGTGTCAGAAAATGCTCTGTGAAGATAATGCCGTTTAACAGAAGATCAAAGGAATGGATTACACTACAAGAGAGTGGAGAGGGCAGTCATTTCAAACCAGCATTGTAATAAAAGAGCATGAAAGTAGCAAAAAATGAAAGAGATGTGCATGGAAAGTGGAAATAGCCATTATTATATTTCCACCTTCTCTTTAGAAGCTTCGATTAGTCAATGTATTTAATAAGGCACTCTTTTTCTTACATTACTTTAAACCCGATCTAAAGAGAAACCAGATGGTAACATGAGAGCTAGCATAATTAACTCCACCAGTGGCGATGTATTCCAATGCGAGATATGGAATCATCCCATTAAACATTCCTGGGAAAAGCAAAAATGAGATTAAAAAAAAACTGAACCAGAACTACTTTGTTGGGAGTTATGAGATATTGACAAAAAAGAATTTCTATCTATATCAAAAGGATTAAATCTGATAATGCTAATGTAAAATGTGAGATCTGCTCCTAGTGTTTTTTTTTTCGGGCAACTAATAATTATATTTCATATGGTTTTTAATTAAAATAGGCATTTTTATTATTCCAGTGGAGAGTAAAAACAAAATGAGAGTTTAAGCTCTTGTATGATAAAGCTGATCTCTAAGGAAGACTATTGCTCTTATCATACATATTTTACATCTTTTTTGACTTTTGAAAAATATCTTGGAATCATTTCATTAGTCGTATCTGAAAATAAATTATATAACGTAGACTAGTGCTACTTTCTTATTCAAACATGAAAACAGCTGCAGTACACTAGAGTGGCACTGTTTACAGCATAATTTGAAGGCCTGGTTTGTGCTCTATAGACAGAAGAAGTTAATTATAATTTTAGATTCAAACAAAGATTTTAGGAAGCAGCCTGATGTAGTCCATTGTGGTATAATATTAATAATAAAATAATAGTAAAGCAAAAAGTATTCAGACTGCAGCTTCTCTCTTCACCACAAGGCAGTGTCTTACAGCCAGTTCCTGTGGTTAGCCATCACCCCTTAGCCGCCCTTGACCCTTTTAAATCTCAGTTAACTGCGTTAGAATTTTCTGCTTAGACAAGCCTCAAAGGAAGTTGAAGGAAGTTCCAGTGGTCTGTAAGAAGGTCTATAAAATATGATGAATGTCTATTTCCCTATCTGCTGCAGAAAATCTGATTTGGGGCCGTTTGAGGCATGCTACAAAGAGCAAAGGAGTCTAGTCATGTCCTGTATGGATTATTAGAGAACGATCTCTTACAACGCAGAGAGCAATTCTAGCATCATCTATACTCCTGATGGGGGACCTTCAGCTCCATCACCCACTGCCTGCCCACAGGACAGATCCATATTTCCCATCATACAAATTCAGAAATATTTAAACAGCTGCTCTTAAGGAAAAAAGGAGACAGAGAAAGAGAGAGAGAGAGACTAAAGAGAAATATTACTGTGGGGTTCCTACTTTACATTTTTGGGGGAAGATCTCTTTAAAGCATTTGGACTTTATGCTGGGTGTGAAGGATGAGGAGCCAGTTATTTCCAGGTGGACTGAAGACCTTTAAGCTCAGAGGCAGCGGCCGTGGATGCCTTGAGGTGGGAGAAGCTTGACAGTCCCACAGTGGGACTGTCAAGGACAGTGTTGGGACATTGCATGGGGAACACAGAATGGAAAGGGAGACTTGGATGCCATCAGAGCACCGTGCGGCCAAATGGAAATGTGTTATTCTATTGCTACAGGAAGCCACGTGGCATGGTCTGAATGTTTATGTCGCCCCAAAAATTCATATGTCGGAATCCTAACCCCCAATGTGATGGCATTAGGAATTGGCTCTTTGGGGAGGTGACTGTGTCATGAGGGTGGAGGACTCATGAATGGCATTAGTGCCCTAAGGAAAGAGACCCCACAGAGAGCCCTCGCCCCTTCACCCATGTGAGGCTATAGTGAGAAGATGCCCCTCTGTGAGGACAGAGGCCCTCACCAGACACTGCATCTTCCAGATCCTTGATCTTGGACTTCTCAGGCTCTAGAACTATGAGAAATACATTTCAGTTGTTCTTAAGCCCCTAATTTTGTTATAGCAATCCAAAGGGTCTAAGACTCCCTCTCCTTATTAGCATCGATTTGCAGAAATTTGCCAATTTCTGTAGTATAAAAATTCGCGCAATGCCCTATTTCAACTTACCAACTTTATGTCACTGAATGCAGCACTGGGAAGAGATGATGTGCCAAACCATTATCGTTCCTGGCCACCTAGAGGATGAAGTCCAGGTTGTCCAGTGGTTTTTCAGTGCCTTTCGTATCTGTCTGTATCTCCTATTAGCTTCTTTATGGTGTGTAGAGAAAAGGATACAATTCTTACTACGATTCCCATCTTCCTGTTGCTCGGTGTTTCTCTAGGGGTGGGGCTATTGAATCTGAGAGCTCAAGATAGGTATGAATACCTTAATCTTGAGTGTCACTGGCAGTCTGAATTTCACAAGTGGAGACCAGGAAAAAAAGGGGGTGGGGGAAGAGGACACAGAATAATGCAAAAAGGGGAAGGCTGGCGAAGAGTAAAGAAGTAAAAGAGAAAATAGATGTACTGTGTGGGAAATAACAGCATCTACTGACAAATGCTAATAGCTAACAATGAAGTAACATAAAATATATATTTTATATGTAATAGAGAATGTTAAATACTATTATCCTGACGACCTACCCTGACACAGCCCCCTCCTTCAGCTCTGTATTTCCTCTCTTCACTAATGGCATAATTAACTACCTGATCACTCAAGCAAGAAACTAGGGTATCATCACTCCTGACCTCCCCATTTTCAATTGGACACAAAATTCTAATTCTCCCATCTCCTACCTATCCTAGTATCTGTCTCTTTTGCTTTCAATTCAGGCCCTAATGACTTGTGGCTTGGACTATTCCAGTGGTTTTGTAATGGCTCTGCCTAGAATTCTAATTCTCTTCTACAGAATGATTTTCTGAGTACGTGGTTGAGAGTGTAGATTTTGAAGCCAGATCACCCTGGGTTCAGAGCATTCCATCACTTACTAGCTATGTGATCTTGAAAGTTACTTAACATCTGTTCTAGATCCATGATCTATAAAATGGGGATAACACTAGCTTACCTCACAGGGCTGCTGTGAGGTTCAAAGGAAATGTCACATGGGAAGTACTTAGAACAATGTTTGGTGAATAGTCAGTGCTCTACAAGTGTCACTATTTTTAAGATTGTGTTTCCATCAAGTTAACAATCCTTCAGTGGTTCCCTCTGCCTGCAAAAGCTCCCCTACTCCCATTTATCAACCAGGCAAACTCCTGCTCAACCATCAGGCTTTAGGTCAGGGGTCTATTTCTCATGAAGCCTTGGGTAACCCATTTAAGCACAGTTTAACTTTTCTCTTTGGGCCTTGACCTTGACCCTTTCACTTTACTCAGCAACACTGTACTGTAATCATCTGCTTACAGGATTATCTTCGTGGTGGGTAGTGAGCTACTTGACGGCAGGGACGATGTCTTTTTTTTTTTTTTTTTATTTCAGGACATCACAACCTGCCTGACCCAGAGTAGACAATTTGAAGCAATGAATAGTGTTAACTGTATATGGCTATAGGAAAGGACCAGAAAGTACCGGGAAGGAAGAAAACCTTGTTTTGCTAGGCTGACGTTTTAGCCCTTGCTTTCATTGTTTTTATGTGGTTTCTGTAGTACAAAGTAAAAATGGCCTCCATGCCCTTGTATAACCCAACTGTTCCCCTTCCCTTCTCCTTGGTTAGAATGGACTGCCAAGGTTAGAGTGAGACTGCCTGACTGAGAAGGCCGTTCCACCACTACCAGCCTCTCTAGGGCTGTTACCTCATATGCAGAATAAGGATAACAGCAGTACTTACCCTCAGAGGGCTGCTATGAAAATTGAATACTCATGTGCTCAACATGTGTGAGCTATACTACAGCAGCTACAGTAGTCATTTCTACAAAAATTCTCCTGAGGACCTCGAAGCCCCTTCCAGCCATCCACCGGTTTTGCACTGTTCTCTCTAATCCCAGTTGCGGCAGTCCACCTCTCACCTGAGACACCCACCCCATTTTTACATCCGTATCTCCTTCTCAACCCTGACTTCAGTATAATTTTTAAACACATTTATTCTTGAAAATCAGTAGATTAAATAGAAGAAAAAGAAAAATTAACTCACTGGAAATCTCAGCAGTTAACCACTGTAAATAATATATACTTGTTCAGACCTTTTATTATGCAAAAATATGCTTGAATTTTTTTTCTATTTTTATTTTTTTACAAACATGAGTTCATACCGTACAGAATTTGTTTTATGACTTGTCCCTTTACTTATCACGGCCCCCCCCATCTCGGTGCTTTGAGGCGTACCCCTGCAGATTTCCCCCCAGCCCGGCCGTCCCTCCGCGTCCCCAGCCTTCCCCGTGCCCGGGTTCCGGCCCCACCTGCGGGGACCCCGGCCGCTCCGCCCCGCCCCAGCCGGCTTCCATCCCGGCCCAGCACCCCGCGCCTCGCCGCCACCCGGCGCCGTTCGCTCACTGCTCCTCCGTGCGGCCCGTTTCCGGTGGGGCCAGGGCGTCTCCGCGGCGGCCCGGCTCCCGCGCGCTCAGCACCGCCGGCGGCGGCCACATGCAGGCGGAGCGGGGAGCTCGGGGCGGCCGCGGGCGGCGGCCCGGCCGCGAACGGCCAGGCGGAGATCGCCACAGCGAGCGGGCTGGAGCCGCAGCGGCAGTGGCGAGAGGCGGCGGCGGCGGGGACGGAGGCGGCCGCAGGGGTCGCGGCAGGGGCTTCCGCGGCGGCCGAGGAGGAGGCGCCCCAAGAGGCGGCCGCCGGGACCGCGGAGGCCGGGGAGGCCGGGGCGCCGGGGCCAGCGCGCCGGTAAGAAGCGACGGGTGGTAGGGTCGGGTCCCCGCGGAACCGAGGCAGGTGGGGCCGGGACCGCGAGCCAAGAGCCGCGAGCGAGCGTGCGGGGCGCGCGCGATGAGGGCTGCGGCGGCGCCTGCGCGGGACGGACGGAAGGCGGCGGGGGCGCGCGGCCGGTGTGCACGTGGCGCCGCTCGGTGCCTCTCCGCCCGGCTGGAGCGAGTTGGTCGGGGTGGTGGGCTTCCCCTGCCTGCCTCCAGGGCCCGTGATGGTTAGGAACGCAGCGGCCCAGGCTGTGTGTCAGGGCTGCTAGTCTCAGGCGCTCGGTACGGTGTCTGTGTGATTAACCATTGCGGGAAGGAGGCGCGGCCAGGGCTCGGTCTCTGGGCGCCGAGACCCAGGGCACCCTTACCCTGCGGGGCACATTCCTGTTATTAGGAGGGAAGGGTTTTTTTGGTCAGTTTTATTCACTGCCTTTGCAATGCCTGGCGTACAGTAGACGCATAATGAAAATGTTTGTCGAATGAAAGAATTTCCCCTACGGACTGGACTCTAGTATTTGGGGGCGGGGCCAGGTGCGTAGTTATGTTTTTAATAGCGTAGTTCTCTTTTATTATGCATACATGTGTAGCAATCAGGGGGTACTGGGCTTCGTTTTGAATTTTCAACCCCAAAAGAGCAGGCAGGTTCTGAGTTCGGTCTTACTCACATATTCATGGAAGGGAAATTTCTCAGAGATTGGAACAAGGGATTATATACATGTGGGCAAACTCTTATGCTACTTATACTTAAGCTCGGAGTTTGATTACTGCCTTTTTATGAGCCATTCTGTTGTTCTGACAGTTCTAGTACAAGACAGTCTTTATATTCTGAATTCTTATACGTACAGATTAAAAGATTCTTTTTTTTTAATGCAGAATTTCCTATTATTGAAATATTTGCAATATCTTAAGGACATAGTAGGTAAGATATCTCTAAAGATGGTAGTTGTATGCAGCAATACAGAGTTGGAAAAAATACTATAAAACTTTAAGTGTAACACACTTAACCTTGTTAGGATTAAGGTAGGTAATAAGCAAAACTTGAGTGCAATATAGAGACATTTTTAGGGTGAGCTTACCTGTGAGTTTGAGAAAAGGAAATGACAGAAACTAAGACCAACTTAGTGCCCACTATATATCACATTTTGTCCTTATAGCAAGCAACTCTTATGTATATATCTTATATATTTATATATATATACACACACATAAGCTTTATTTTTATAGGTTAACTGACTTGCCTAAGCTTTGGCAGCTAATGGCAGAGCTGGAATTTATACCAAGCTGCCCTTGAATCAACTATATTTTCTCTCTTACATTTTTCTGAACCAGTCACCACTTTACTGAGGACAAAGTAGCCAATCCTTGGCTGCAGGGATCATGCTTTAATAATAATTGTAGTAATGGTAACTTGGATACTAACTATGGTGTCTGGCACTGAGGTCTTTACTAATGAGCATCTAACTCGTTAAATTGAGTGAGTGAAGGTGCTTCTGTAGTCTTCATCTCTGTTGAACTAAAGTAAAATGATAAGTCATTTAGAAAAAGAATAATACAAGACTTTTTAAAAAATTTTGAGCTACTATTATAATGCATTCTATTAAAATTTTAGGCTTCTATCCCTTGTTGGGATGGTCTTAAAAATTCCATCTTTTATTAATTAATTTATTTTTGAGACAGAGTCTCGCTCTATTGCCCATGCTTGAGTGCTGTGGCGTCAGTCTAGCTCACAGCAACCTCAAACTCGCAGGCTCAAGTGATCCTCCTGCCTCAGCCTCCCGAGTAGCTGGGACTACAGGATTGCGCTCACCATGCTCACCATGCTTTTTCTATATATTTTTAGTTGTCTGGCTCATTTCCTTCTATTTTTGGTAGAGACGGGGTCTTGCTCTTGCTCAGGCTGGTCTCAAACTCCTGAGCTCAAACAATGCTCCCGCCTTGGGCCTCCCAGAGTGCTAGGATTACAGGCATGAGCCACCACACCCAGCCCATCTTTTATTTATTTACTTATTTCATTTTTTCTTTTTCAAAGACCTGGTCACAGAAAAAAAATTCCATATCATGCTGTATTTTAGGACTTTCTCACTTTACCGTTTAGTGATTAAATGCTTGGGTGTATGTAAATGCTTGGCACAGTGCCGCGGCATAAATGACAGCTGCAGCCACCCTCTCCACTACTTCATTAGGTTTTTGCACCAAAGCTGGAGGAAGCAATGTTGGGCACGTTATTCTTTCATTTTGC
Organism: Avahi laniger; assembly: GCA_963575035.1. Lineage (NCBI taxonomy): Eukaryota > Metazoa > Chordata > Mammalia > Primates > Indriidae > Avahi > Avahi laniger. The sequence continues at coordinate 16,676 of CAUYSK010115681.1, forward strand.
TTTGGGTTGGTGACCTCTGATGTTCCTTGCCCTTCCCAGATTCTGAAATACTGTTCATATTCAATCTCACTAAGAATCCTATTCTTAGTGTCCAAAGATTAAATGGGACAAGATCGATTGACCTTCCTGAGGCCTCCTTGTTCTCATATCCCGTGAGGGCATACTTAAGCACGTTCAGGTTCTAACCAATTTGCTTCAGGCTTTCTGAAAAAAGGGAAAGTGCAGTCTAGAGGCAGTCATTTGAGTCTGAGCTTTAACGGGCTCTCGGTCTCTAGCTGGCTGACGTGATGCAGGTGACTCCTTTCAGAAACAATGAAAGAAGGAGTGCCTTAGACACCTGCCAGTAACTTTGATTTGACATCGTTTCTTCTTCCAGGCTCACACTAAACTTGAACACAAAGTTAGAGATACCCCTTTTACTGAATGAAATGAAAATTTCCAAGGCATCTAGTATTAATTACTGCTCAGGCAAGGGATTTGTATTATTGTTTATAAAGCCAAAGTTTGGCCAGAAAAAAATGGTTTTCCCTAGTGCAACTATAAACAGCTATCTTATCTTTTATTGGATATAGTTTTAAAATGAATATGAGACACCAAAGCAGGAGGATCACTTGAGGTCAGGAGTTTGAAACAAGCCTGAGCAAGAGTGAAACCCCATCTCTACAAAAAAAAAAAAAAAAAGAAAAAGAAAAATTAGCCTGGTATGCTGGTGTGTGCCTGTACTCAGGAGGCTGAGGCAGGAGAATCACTTGAGCCCAGGAATTCGAAAAAAAAAAACGCCTTGTAATCTTAAAGCTTGGGTACAATTTTTTTCTTTTAGATTGAATTAAGATGACATTGATTAATGTGCAGTTTATTTTGATTTGCAATATTAAACATAAAGGTAAAATTTTATTGTCAATGCATCTCATTTTCCCTAATAAATTTAGGTATCCATGGATGAGTGTTACATACTTCCTGAATGAGACAAGATTCAGTGTCAACTCTCTTCTCAATTTTTGGCTTTGTAGATGTAAGCACTGAGAAACATTGTTCCCATAAGTAGGTAGATGGCAACGCTGGAGTTTTGCCATGTAACTGTCACTTGATTCTTTAAATACCTCTAATTATGTGCTAAAATCATTATTATTAATGTAACAATAGTTTAATAATTTGTCAACTGACAACTGCGTTAGGTTCTTCAGGTTTGTTGTTGAAATCAAAGAACTAGAAACTACCTGCTTTGCAAAAAGACTTGTTACATGATCTTTAGAGTTATACTTTCTTAATATCTATGCCCATATTAAAAATTGTCCCTTTGCTTGGGGCTCAGGCAGTTCACCACAGTCAAACTGAGAATGGTTGAGGAGTTGCCTTGTCTTCAGATATTAATACATTCTAAGGTAGACTGCTTTTAGGAAAGACTGGATGTTGAGAGTATGGAATTTGATTCCCTTAAAAACATCCTGCTCCTACACCCCTTGGAAAATCTTCCTGAACTCCCAGGTGTATGAACACTCTATTTTGAGGACAGCTGGCTAGGATCGTATTACTTACTATTTTTTTCTTAGATAGTTTATTGCATGTATTTACCCAGGGTTTTTTTTTTTTTTTTTTTTTTTTTTTTAGAAAGAAAATCACTTTGTTGCCCTGGCTAGAGTGAGTGCCATGGCATCAGCCTAGCTCACAGCAACCTCAGACTCCTGGGCTCAAGCAATCCTACTGCCTCAGCCTCCCAAAGTAGCTGGGACTACAGACATGCACCACCATGCCCGGCTAATTTGTTCTATATATTTTTAGTTGTCCAATTAATTTCTTTCTATTTTTGGTAGAGACGGGGTCTGGCTCTTGCTCAGGCTGGTCTCGAACTCCTGAGCTCAAACAATACCGCCCGCCTCGGCCTCCCAGAGTGCTAGGATTACAGGCGTGAGCCACCGCACCCGGCCTACCCAAGGGTTTTTGTTTTTCATTTTTTTGGCTGTGCATCATTTGCAGAATGTGATTTCCAGTTTTTGCCATTTTTAATAACGTTACTATCTTTGTTTTAGACTGTTGCTGTGATGGGAAAGGGCTAGCTCATAATTCCATACCACTGGCCTATGTTTCCTGGGGGACTTGGTACTAAATCACTGCTGCTTTTTTCATTTTTTTCCAGAAAAAATCGTGATTACTTTTCACAGCATTGTGCAAGTGACCTCTAGAGAGGGTGTGTAAGTCATTTGATCCTAACCTTTCCACAGCATGACTTACTAGCCCTTTTCTGGAAATTAAGTGGCTGTAAAGGTGTTTTCTATACAGGTGTCACTAGTTCCTGATCCATCAAAGGGAGAAATAAAGACTATACTGATATTCCTATTTTGTAGAAGCTACCAATTATTAGGGCACTGGATTAATTTGCTTTTAAATTTTATTTTCCTTTGTTAGAAGCCTTGTTTGTGGCAGGCGGTGGGGGGCGGTTTGGGAGGTGTGAATTTCCAAGAGTAAATGCTCTAATACTTTGTCTTTTGGATGGAAATAATCAGTAGCTTCGTTGGTCTGAACATTTTTTATAAAGGTGTTATGGGGCAGTGCATGCATAATTGTTATGGATAATATTTCACTTTTGAGTGGGTTTTGTCAAAGGATGTTGAAAAGACATACAAACTGATGTGTGTATTTTATCCTGATGCTGCTAGGATGCTGTTATAATTCCACCTACCTTATCTTGTCAACCTTAAATTGCTTAAAAGACAATTTCTGTGAAGAGCAGTACTTCCAAGGATACTGTTTCCTGCCATCCATATTACATCATTGGTATGTGAAAATGGCATGAAAATTTCAAAATATAATAGAATGCATTCCCTGTTGTAAAAATTGAATCCTACCTTTGAGTTCTGTTGCCATTAAGGACTGATACAAATATGTCTGATCCATATTTCTTTTTATTTTTTAAAAATTTTTAAAAATTTATTTTTTATTTTCTGTGGAGATAAGGTCTCTCTATTTCCCAGGCTGGTCTCAACTCCTAGCCTCAAAAGATCCTCCCCCGTTGGCATCCCTAAGTGCTAGGATTTATAGGCGTGAGCCACTGCTCCTGGCCTGATCCATATTCCTTTAGTATTGAGTCAAACTTATATTGAGGACTTTTTAATATTAACCCAAGCAAACATTTTGATATTAACCTAAGCAAAGCATAATTAAGATGGCAGAGCTGTTACAAAAATCATATATATTCTTTTGGATTATCAGTGCTATGATTCCTCTATTTCTGTATTTAGCTGTGCAAAGTTACTAATGCTGAGAGACTTTCTTTTTTTTTTTTTTGTCTGAGACAGAGTCTCACTCTGTTGCCCTGGCTAGAGTGAGTGCCATGGCGTCAGCCTAGCTCACAGCAACCTCGAACTCCTGGGCTCAAGCAAGCCTCCTGCCTCAGCCTCCCGAGTAGCTGGGACTATAGGCATGTACCACCATGCCTGGCTCATTTTTTTCTATGTATTTTTAGTTGTCCAGCTAATTTCTTTCTATTTTAGTAGAGATGGGGTCTCGCTCTTGCTCCGGCTGATCTCGAACTCCTGAGCTCAAATGATCCTCCCGCCTCGGCCTCCCAGAGTGCTAGGATTACAGGTGTGAGCCACTGCACCCGGCCCTGAGAGACTTTCTTAATGGATATATATTCTGTGAAACAAACATAGTCATCACATTTAGATTTCTATAATTTCTGACTTGAAAGGACCATTAACAGCTACATTTTGGGAAAATTAAAAATATTTAGCTAATATTCATGCTCGAGTTTAATGCGGTATGAATTTCATTTACATAGGGAATTTAGAATTTATAGTTCTATTGTGAATCTAGAGTTTACATTCTAGTGAGCTGGATTCATGATATTGAGCACTGGGATATGTCAACATCATTTTTCCCTTTTACTACAAAGCCGATAAAAGAAACGTGTCTTTGTTTAATATTTGGGCTAATTAAAGACTAGTCTTACATTATTGAAGAAATCTTAATCCCTGTTACAAATACACAAACTTCAAGTCCTTCCAAGGAAGTTATGATTTTTCTGGAAGTAAAACGTGATGAAACAATGAGTGTTATACCAAAAACAAAGCTTGGCTTCCTATTTTTCCTTAGTGTTCCACACTCGATTCCCAAGTGTTGTGTTTTGTTATACTGCTTCTTTCTTTTTTAAAGTCAGCAATACTATGATCGTGTAGAACAATTCCTAAAGTTTTAACTCAGTTTTTGTATTTGTTTGTTTTCTCTTCTTCTTGTGGTCAGCCAAGGGAATCATTGAATTAAGAAGTGGCCAGCAGATGTCATTTTAAGAGCATGTATCATATTTTATGTACCTTTGAAGGAAAAATTAAGCAGACAACTTGATTTGTTTTTAATTTTTGCAATATGGAAGTCCACTTAAAGTAGAGAATTTTTAGACAGAGTTGGTGGCAGTGGGGGTGGGGAGGGTTCAGGTTTGGGCCTCAGCAGTTTTCTGTTTGGTGACCTCGGCGATGGGGAGGACAGTGGGTGTGTCCTCTAGTGGGTGGCACCACTGCGATTCTGTGCAGAGGGGGATCTCTGAAAATTTAAGGATTAGAGTTGAAGAATTATGGACAAATAGCAATAATTATTTCAAGTAGATACATTTATATACAGAAATAACCGAGATATAACCTCTCAACACCAAGTAGGTGTTCTGCTTTTTGGCAATCCTCTTTCTTTCTCTCCCTGTCTTTTTCTTCCACTTGTGTTTTTTTCTCTTTTCTTGAGGGAAAGGTATATGGTGGTCAATACTGTGTGTTTTGGAGCCTAAGACTGGTTAGAATCCTTCCTTTAAACTCGTAGTTACTAGTTATAAAATCTCTGGGAAGTTACTGGAGTTTCCTCAACTGTAAAAGATGTGTCTACCTTACACAGTTGTTGTAAAGACTGAAATTAGATGAAAACAATAAAAAGTAGTTTTTATATTTATAGTCTCTCTGCCACTCTGATGTCCTTTTCACACAGGGTCTTCTTTTCTTATATTGTGTAGGTCAGATGAAAATTACACACTCATTCATACATACACATGGACAAATGTGTTTAGAATATTTAGAATTTGATTACTTATTGAATAAGGTATTATCTTTTTGCATTTAAAATTTCTTTAAGTGCCTTGAAGCATTAAGTCTACCAGCTTTTGCTGAGGGGTTCTCTCTGTGTTGGGATATGCTTTCGGTGCTCTGGTAGAAAATTTACAACTCTGCCTTAGTCTTCACTTCCTGCCTGCATAGAACCTTATAGGCAGTCAGAGGTGAGAGATTAGGGCTTTCTCAGATCTTTTCTGGGCATGACCATACTTACCGATATGGTTTGGATGTTTGTCCCCTCCAAATCTAATGTTGAAATTTGATCCCCAATGTTGGAAGTAGGGCCTAGTGGGAGGTGTTTGGGTCATGGGGGCAGATCCCTCATGAATGGCTTGGCATCCTCCCCACAGTAATGAGTAAGTTCTTGCTTTTGTAGTTCACTTGAGAGCTGGTTATTTAACAGAGCGTGGGAACCCCCTTCTCTCTCTCTCTTGCTCCCTCTTGTGCCATGTGACATGCCTGCCCCCCTTTACCTTCTGCTGTGATTGTAAGTTTCCAGGAAGCCCCTATTAGAAGCAGACTCTGGCGCCATGCTTCTCGTACAGTCTGCAGAACCCTGAGCCAAGTAAGTCTCTTTTCTTTATAAATTACTCAGCCTCAGGTATTTTCTTTATAGCAATGCAGAAGGGGCTAAGACACTTGCACACGTATATGGCCTAGATTCCCAAGAATATGTTCAAGCTTTAGAAAGCCCCCTTGTTCCTCAGTTTTTCCTTTTAAGTTTTTTTGTCAGTCTTTTTTGATTCCCACCTGATATCAGCGCCTCAGGTAGCTGTGATTTTAAACCTTTGCGCTGATTGTTTTTGACAGACTCTGGTGATGGGACTGTTTGCATGGAGTGAGCTCTGAAACTGGGGGAATAAAGACAAGGGCTGACAATAGAACTTTTCACAGGCTGCCAGAGAGGCTAAAGAGTGACAGCTTTCTGCGATTGGGATGAGCTTTTCTGCCCTCTCCAGGGGCTGCAAGACTGCTGCTTTTCACAGTCACCATAGCTGTGAGGCTGTTGGTTTTCAAAGATACTGCAGAGCTGGGTAGAGTGAGATGGGCGAGAATAGAGCAAGTTGCTGTTAATACTGAAATTAAGCTACTTTTTCTTAATAAATACTCCTTGGATTTTGACAAGTCTTTGGTTACATTTCAGAATTTTTAAAGAGTTGATAATTTTTGGCATTGTTCTTGGTTGGTTTTGTGGCAGAATGGGTTTTCAGAGGTTCATACTCTTATCATTTCACGGGACTGTTTTCATCTGAAGATTTTAGCACCTGATTTGTAGTTTATAGTTTCTTATTACATCCTGATGCCAGCTTACGCGTGATTGACACACACTACATTGTGATCTCTATTATGTGATTTCTGCAATTCCAGATTTGTCTCAAGTATGACTACTCTCAACATGCCTCCCCTTGTTATCAAAATTAATCTTTATTGCTTTTCCTGCTCTTTTTTTTTTTTTTTTTTTGAGACACAATCTCACTCTGTTGCCTGGGCTAGAGTGCCGTGGTGTCAGCCTAGCTCACAGCAACCTCAAACTCCTGAGCTCAAGCGATCTTCCTGCCTCAGCCTCCCAAGTAGCTGGGACTACAGGTGCAAGCCATGGCACCTCGCACAAGTGGCTCTTTGATGGGGCTGGATGGCATAACTGCAGGACGATCTGACTTGGGATTTTCAGGGGACACTGGTCATTTTGGGCAATACAGTGCACATCTCTTGATATCTGCTTCCTTATAGGGTCCTCAGGGTGATAAATCAAGGGTGGGAACCAGGGTCTTCTGGTTACAGAAACAGACCTTGGCAGGAAAACATCTGCCGCATCCCCATCTAGTGCTTGAATGCTCCTGGTAACAGAGAGCTCGCTGCCTGTCTCCTTCGCTGGCCCAGTTTCTCTTCCCTGACCTTCAGTTTTTCCTTTACAGTGGGACCCACTCCCCTGTCACTGGCCGCAGAGAGTGGACTGGTCACAGACCCACCCAGAACAGAAAGGAAGTGGAAAAGCCCACGGCTCTGGAGCCCTTCTCTCTAGGGAAGGCCTGAGCATGAGGGCCTTGGCTGGAGCCAGACCTGCTTTTCCTCAGGGAGCCAAGCAGGGACAGGCACCCCCACCTCATTCCCCCACCCGGTCAGGCCAGAAAGTCCCTGCTGTGTGGACGGCCACTTGGGGCAGGTTCATAAACCATGAAAAATCCCTCTTTCCCTCACCTCCAACGAGTTTAATCTCTCCTAATCAATTTAGCGGACTCGCTTGGTTGTAAACGATAATGATTTGCATTTTGGAGCCTTTTCATCCCTCCTTAGGGGGGAAAAAAAATGCCCCTTCTCTGCATTCGGGAAGGCCCGTGCACACGGGCTGTGAATTGCTTGTGAGCACGCACCCTGGCACCCGTCCAGGGGGCAGGCAGTGCCATCGTCACCTGTGCCGATCAAGTGTGAGGACACGAGGGCACGTGGACGCCCACAGCGACTCTGCTGGTGGTGGGCTGGCTGAGAGCATGGCTGGCCCCTGGGGACACAGGCCACCGCGCCCCTTCCCGCCGCTGGGACCTCCGGGCTCTGCCCGTTGCCTCACCAGCCCCGCATTCCCTGTCTGCTGCATCCACTTTTCCTCATTGTATTTCACATGAGCACGAGGCTCAGAAGCCATGTCCTCCTCTCTGGCACGTGTGGCAGGAAGCAGATTTCTGGAGCGGATTGGCTTTGGGGCTTGAGCTGCCGCTGGAGGGGGCTGTCCTGAATGTGCCTCTGACTTTTGCTCCTTCCCCTCCTTTCCTCTATCTGGCTTCTGGGCCAGCCCCTCAGCCCTTGCAGGGGTCCCTCGCCTGCCTTGGACCAACTGGAACCTTCCAGAATCAGCAGACGGGAGGGGCCTGACCTGGCCTCTGGAGCACACAGCTTTCCTGAGTGACTCTAGACCCTGCCCCAGAGCACTGCCGCTTTACAGAAGGGGAAACAGAGGCTGTGCACTCACAGACACACTTCCCCTGCACCTCTCTGGAAACACCCCCGACCTCCTCCTCAGCTCTCTGCCCATCTGTGCGGGAGCCCGTCCTGCACCCCCAGGGGAAGGAGGACAGCCCCAGTACCTACGTGAGGGAGAAGAGGCTTCGGGAGAGGAAGGTTGGGCCCCTCCCGGCTGCTGCCATCTTCCCAGGGGCTGTCGCGTCCCCTGCCAGCGTCACCCTGAGCAGGGAAGGAGCCAGCGGTGTCCCAGCTCCTGCCTCCAGACCTGGCAGCCTGGCCCTGGGTGGCGGAGGCCCCTCCCGTGGGCACCGTGCTAACGTGGAGGTGGTCCAGGAAACCCAAGCCCGTTTAGAGGAGATGAAGCTTCTGCGGGAGGCCGCGGGAAGGGGAAGGAGAAAGGGAAGAAAAGAAGCTTTTGATGCACATCATGTCTGCAGAATTGAGTATGACTAATTAATAGATTTTATTCTTAGTAATCTCTTAAGCATTCCATACGTTGGGCCCCATGCCTGAGCTGAGCTTACAAGAGGCCTCATTCGCAAAATGCAAATGACTCGCCACCCTGCCATCTTCTCTCCTTCCTCGCCTTTTCCTTCTTTTTTTTTTTTTTGTAAGGGGAAATTTAAAGGAAAATTGCCATGTAATAGAAAAGAGATTCCAATCACTACATCTAATTACCATGAAAGGTAAACCACTTAACCAAAGTGTCGTGGGCCTTTTTTTTTTTCAACTTTAAACCTGCCTTGAATGCCACAAAATACACTCATCGACACTGAGGCCACTGAGGTTGTTCTGGCTGGTGAGAGGCTGTGAGGGTCAGCTTAGCAGTGAACTTTCCCTTGGACGTGTCGGCCTTGCCCAGGAGGGAGATTTTAGACAGGCGCCGGGTGCCGTCGTAGGCCCCGTGTCCTCACACACATCTAAGGGGCGGGAGGCTGGGTGGCCTGGAACATCTTCCATCTTGTGTTACGGGGCCAGCTGGGAGGAGCTGGACCAGGGGGGACCTGGCTTTAGGCCCCGTTCCCTGGCATGGGGGTCTGTGACGCAGCGGACATTCGGGGGCTTACTCTCAGGCCCCTGGGAAAGCGTTGGGATGCAAAGGGCTGGAAAGGTGAGAAAGCCGATCTCAGACCTGGGCCCCAGGGCCCTGGCTGGGTGGAGCATCCACCTTTGTGGGCACCTAGACCTCCACGGAACAGGGGACAGCCTCGGTTCTCCAGTGAGATGAGCTGAACCCCATTAGTGCCAGAACCGGGAGCAGGAGACCAACGTGGTCCTCAGGCCCAGCATGATCCTCTGGGTGGCTGGCAGGCTCCTGCGGGCCTGGCCTGCTCTGTGCGGTGGGGAGGAACGTTCATCACCCAGGCCGGGCCTTGGAGAGCGTGGCTGGGCTCGGGCAGCCTCTCAGCTCTGCTCTGCCTGCCTGCACTAGGTCCTCGCACACCTGCCCCGCCCACGCCGGGCCTTCCCGGGCTGCTCTCAGGGTCTGGGCCACCTGCTATCCCCAAATGTCTTCTTAGCGACCAAGGGCATGATCTGACCTCCTGCCTGGGGTGGGGAAAGGAGAGGGGGGGACCTGGGTGAGGCGCGGATGGAGCTTGCTGGCAGCACTGTGCAGCTGTGCATGCCAGGGATTTGGGCTGCTAGCTCTTCCCTGCCACCCAGGAGGGCCCCTCTGTTCCTTCCTCAACTGCTAGGAACCGGCTGTCTGGGGGGCTGCGGCCCACAGCCAGGACCTGAAATTAAGGCTTGGGAAATTTTCTCTCTTTGATCTCATTGTATGAGAAAATGATTCAGGCAGAGAAAGGGAAAAAAGGGCTAGTTTGGAATGAAACGTGTCCACACCCCTTGGCCGCTCCGTGGGGCTGGAGAGCGGGACGCCGTTGGGTGGGACAGGCTGGGACAGGCCGCGGGCTGTGCTGCAGCCTTGTCTCTTTCCAGTTCCCTGCTGCATCCGCTCGTCCAGCCCCGCCTCCTCGCTAAAGGGGCCGGCCGGACCCTTTCATGTCACCACGGCCCAGCCTCCTCTTCTGCCTCTGCTTTCGTCCAAGCGGCAGAGGCCTTTTGAAAACACCACCGCCAGGGACGGGCCCTCTCATCCTCCTGCCCTCAGACCAGCAGCTCCTCTCCGACGGCGCTTCTCCCCGGCGCAGGACACGCGGCGCGTTGACAGACAGTGACCCGAGCTCCCCGAGTACTGGGACGCGGGCACTGTCAGAACCCCAGGCTCCGCTCCTCTCCCCTTTCCAGATTCACGGCTATTATTTCATCATCATTTTAATCTTGTGGCCCACGACACTGTACTGTCGGTTGATAAATGATAACAACATTGATTCCAGAGCGGGGAAATGAAATCTTAACTCTCCGAGGGCCGGGTCAGTGCCCTTCCAGAGGCCGGCATTTTTAGGAGATCTGGTCCCTCCCTCTCAAATGCAGAGTCCCAGGGGTAGGCACGGGGAGAGGTTGCTGTCACCCAGGGCTTTTTGGATAATTTTTGTATCTTTTTTGAGGCTTTATTTGAGCAGCCACGGAAACCAATAGGTTTAATCAGCTGATATCGAAGAAAAAAACCCATTTCTGCACTAATTACGTGTCCCAAGAGGAAGCACATAGAACAAAGTAAGTGCTCAGACAGCAGCTGTTAAGGTGGCTGCGTCTGTAGGGGCAGAGCGGGGAGAGGGACGGGGATGCTGGCAATTGAAGAAAGCTTTTCTGGTCAAGCCGAGATAGGACGGAACTGAAGGTGCCCCTTGCCCTGCCTCTCCCCAAGCCACCGTCTGGGACCCACATGCCTCAGCCTTTAGGAACAGCAATGTCCCCCAGAGACTGGATCTCCACCCTCCACCTCACTCCCATGCCCAGCACCTTGTCTACTTACGCAATGATTTCCAGGAGAAAGCAATGTTTTTGCAATTCTATTGTCTCAGGAAATGGAAAGAACTGACCCAAGAAGTATAGTAAGGACCGTGTCGGCTCTGCCTACCCGGCTGTACTTAGAGACGCCACCCAGAGAGAGACAGGCAGACAGATGCACCTCCAGGTGGCGGGGAAGGATACAGCTTCCATCACAGCTCCTACGAGTACGTTGCCCGGAACCGAGGAGGGTTTCAGCATAGGGAGAAAAGGAGTTTTGTTTTTTGCTTTAATTGACTACATGATTGTTCAAAGAACGCAGTGAAAGACGCATGTTTCTGCAAATCTGTAAGGGAAATGGTACGGAACAAACCAGGGAAGAGATTTCAGGACAATATCTCCATAGCAAAAGATCTTTTCTTCCCCTCTCCTTTGTGAGGAGCCTGAAAACCCTCCATCGTGAGCCAGCGAGCAGCGGCGGAGGGTTGGGTGGGGGCTTCGCGTGTTGGCGGCTTCTCCCTGACGGTTCCTTTGTGACGGCCCTGAACAGAGCCTGAGGTGTACACAGACGTTGTACAGGTAGTATCTTTCCAGTTCAGGAAAAAAAAAAAAACCCTTCCTGTGATATTATTTTTAGTCCTTCCCTCCCCAGCTGGCATCACCGGGGATAAATTATGTCTTCAACAACGTCGAATCTACCCTCCTTCCTGCCTTCTATTCTTTAAAAAAAAAATTTTTTTTCCACTGTTGTGTTCTACAAAATCGTCAACCCTCCCCAAATTTCGCTTTCTGCCGGGAAGGTCATCGGTGGAATTTCTTCTCTTTGCTCTCTGTGGTTGCAGCAGGCTGGGCAAAGCTACATGGCCACACCAGGACGGCCGGGGGCTGGGGCGGGGCTGGGGTGGGGCCTGGCGGCATCACGTGTAGGAGTAGTCTATGTCGGGGATGCCGCCATCCCGGTAGCCCCGCGTGGTGCCGTAGCCGATGGTGTGCGTGCCCTTGCAGAGGCTGCTGCCGTTGGAGGGGAAGATGGTGTGGACGACGTACTCCTCTTTGGCGCGGTACGGGTTGATGGGCAGCATCTGCAGCCCAGGGCCGCGGATTTCCAGGATGGAGTTATCCTTCTTGGTCCCCGACTCCATATAGTCGTCCTTTTTCCTGCTGCCCCGGTTGTAGGCCCTCTCCCCGGTCAGCAGCTCGCCAGCCTGGTGCACGTACCAGCAGATGGCCCCCAGGACCAGGAAGAGAAAGACGAGAGCCACGGCACCACCAATGATGCCCGCCAGGGGCAGGCCCACCATGGGGCCGGCGTTCTGCTCCTGGTTGAGCATGGTGGTGGGGCCGTAGCTGTCGGCTGTCTCTGCCTTGGCACACACGGGAGTCTCGTCGGCCACGTAGGTGTTGCCGGTCTCCATGGTGACCATGCAGATGACATAGGTGGACTTGGGCTCCAGGGCCGTCAGCAGGTACTCCGTCTTGTCCCCCTGCACCAGGGTCTCTGTGATGGAGCCCACAGCCGGGCTGTGGCCCAGGCGCAGCCAGCTGAGCCGGAAGGAGGAGGCGGGGAGCGAGGCCTTCCACGTGATGCGGATGGAGTCTGCCGTTAGTGGCTTCACGTGGATGACCAGGGTCTTTGCGCCGTCACCCGTGGCCATGGGGTAGTCAATGTTGGAGTCCGGGAGGCGCAGCCCAGGCCTCTTGGCTTTGAGGGTGAACAGCGAGCCCTGGGGCGTGGTGGCGGAGGCGTGGTTGCTTGCTGTGGTCTTGGCGGCTGCATTGGCCGCGCCGCCCTGTGACCCGCCGCCCTGTGACCCCGTCTCAAAGCACTCGTCCATCTCGCTGGTGATGTCCTTGATGGCCATTCCCCGGACCTTCTCGGGGCCCTGGCACATGAGACCCCGCACGTTGACCACGGCCGCCCGCGCCTTCACCCAGTCCCGCAGCCACATGAGGTTACAGCCACAGAACCAGGGGTTGTTCCTGAGCAGCAGCTGGGCCAGGTTTCCCAGGTCGTCAAACAGGCCGCGGGGCAGTGTGGTTAGGTTGTTGTTGGACAGGTCCAGCCGTTCCAGCTCGCGCATCTTGGCCAGCGTGTTGTAGGGGATGTGGCTGATGGCATTGTCCTGCAGGTAGAGCTTCTGCAGGTGGGCGCTGGGCAGGTTGAGGGGTGGGGCAGCCAGCGAGTTGCGCACCAGGGAGAGCTCCGTGAGGTTCTGCAGGCGGCTGAAGGTGTCGTCCGCGATGCGCTGGTTGGCCAGCAGGTTGCCGTCCAGCACCAGGCGCCGCAGGCTGTTGAGGCCCTTGAAGGCATGCAGCGGGATGGTGGAGATGCGGTTGTCGTCCAGCCGCAGCTCCTCCAGCGTGTGGGGCAGCCCCGAGGGGATGCTGCTCAGGTGGTTCCGGCTCAGGAAGAGCAGCTTGAGCTGCTTGCTGTCGGCGAAGGCGTCCTCCTCGATGCTGACGGTGGACACGGAGTTGTCATCCAGGTGCAGCTTCTCCAGCAGCGGGATACGGGCCAGCGAGTCCCTGGCGATGGTGCGCACGTTGTTGTCCTGCAGGTGCAGCTCCCGCAGGGAACGGGGCAGGTTGATGGGGAACTCATCCAGGTCGTTCTCGTACAGGTAGATGACCTGCACGTTGACCTTGGTCTTGAGATCCTGGGGGATGCCGGCGTTGTTGATCTGGTTGTTCTGCAGGTAGAGGGTGGTGGCGTCGTCGGGGATGTCAGCAGGGATGGAGGTGAGCCCTCGGTCGTTGCAGTAGATGAAGCCGTTGTCACAGCGGCAGACGGAGGGGCAGGTGGTGCTGTCGATGACCTCCGTCAGGAAGGCGATGAGCCCGTAGCAGAGGAACAGCCAGTCCCGCAGGTCCATGGTGGCCGTGGTCATCACAACGGTGGCCGTGACGGTGGCAGCGGGCGTGGTGGTGGCAGTGGCAGTGGGGTGTGCCACCACCATGGTGGATGACTGGGGGAGCCCGGCCCCACCTGACCTGCAGCCTCAACACCTGCAAGGAGCACAAGACAGGTGCGGTGAGAGTGGGCCAGCCACGGGGGCGCAAGGAGCAGTTGCGCACCCGCCAGCCACTGCCTGGGTCCTGCGGGCCGAGGTCGAGCCGCGAGGAATGGCCCTTTCCGTGCCAAGTTTATGCCACAGGTGATCTCTCCAGCTAGGGTCTGACCCTAACGACATCTGGCGACCATTAAACCTCTTTAACAGACACTGCCTGTTAATGAGACGGACGCTGCCTCGGCCCTCCTGGAGTGTAACGGGGGCCCTGGGGTGGGGGTTAATTTAGTGACAGCCACGCTGCAGTTTTGCCTTCTTCTCTCAAGATTTCACACTGAGCCGGTCTTTATGGCCAATGCTAACCGTGCTGGTCAATGTTGATGGGATGGATTTAGGGCGTGTTTTATGGATTCAGAGCCACCGCTGCCCACTGGCGCGGGGAGCGTGCCTCGCTATCTGGCTCGGACCCAGGGCTCGAAGGGAAAGCTTGTTTCTGGGAGGCCTGCGAGCTCAGAACGGGGCCTCACCAGAAGCAGCGCGAAAGAAGCTGCCAGCGCCGTCGCTGGTGAGCAGCGGAGAGCACCGAGCTTCATTGTCTGGTGTTAAAACAACACGTCCTGTTTGTCACTCGTACATTTTACAGACAGAAGAGTAAGGTGTCGACAGAATAGCTTTCTCGTGTATTTACAGAAACCTCTTTTTATCAGAGCAGCCTCCCAAGCTCTGTGTTCTGCAGGAAATTGTCCCACACCTTGCCCCCTTCTGAAGTCATAAACTTTCAACTATCATAGGAAAAAAAACTATCTGTTTTCTTGCATCTAAAGAAATGAGACAAATAAAAGGCGGGAGGTGTTCACGCTCTGAGGGAATTGTCCGCAAGGTGTAATTTCGGTTTTCACAAATGGAAAAATTGCAGCATGGATTTTTTCTTATATTATTTTACTCTTCATAGTGGTAAAAAATCAATTAAAGAGAAATTATCTTTCAACCTCAGTGGGAAAAGTGTCTTCATGTGGCTGGCAGACATCTGCTGTAAACTCTGGATTCATGAAGACTTCTCGATGGCGGGACACGGTGGCCTCTCGGAGCCTGAGCCCCGGCCTGGAGGGCAGCCCTGGTGTGTGGAGCAGAGCCGGCACCTGCTCAATGGGCTGGGGATCTCACTCCTGTGCCACAGGGACCCAGCCAGGCCAAACCTCTCTCTTCTCGTCCCTCTGTCCCCGGGCTGCTCCTCTCAGGAAGCAAAGTGCTCCTCACCCTTCAGGACTCAGCTCAAATGTCACCCCGCCCTGCAGGTCTTCCTTATGCACCCGATAGAGCTTCCCTCTGCTCTTTCTGTCCACCCAGCCATGCATCCATCTGTCCATCCATCCAGCAGATCTTCACTGAACATCTACTTTGTGCGCCTGGCCATCACAGGCCAGAATCTTGGTTACCACTAGACTTATGGTGCTCTGTGGGCTGCCTGGTGGCTAAACCGTGTGAGCAGGGGCTGGGCCTGTGTGGGCCTGTGTGGAGTGGCATTAGAGACTACCCAAGGACAGGACAGCCCACCTCAGCGAATGCCTCTGTTGTCACCCTGCATGCTCACACTCCTGTGCACTTAGGGGCCTTCCCTCAGTCGGCCAGCAGCCCCAGGGCCTTCTAGAGCTCCCGCATCGCCGACTCCACTCAGGGCCTGCTGGCAGCATGAAGCTCTGTCCACGAGGTGGATCCAGGGCAGGTCTGGGGCCGGCCAAGGACACCCCAGCTGGACACACGTGAAACTGAGGGGGAAGGTGCCGGGGCCTGCCCACAGAGCAGGAGGGAGGAAAGCGGGTCCGGGGAGCCGGGAGAAAGGGGGGCTGGTGAGGTGGTCCCCAGCACCAAAGTAGGGAGCCAGCTTGAGCCCCTCACCCCAGCACGGACTGGCCTGGGGGCTGAGGGCACCTGCCTGTGTGTTCCCAATTGCTTGGAGAGCTCAGCCCCACCCAGGCTAGTGGCTGCGACACCACTGACCCTCAGCCCTCAGCCCCTTGGGATGGGATGTGGGGTTGGCCTTCACTCCCAGCTGTCTCCCTCGGCTGCGTCTTCATTTTCTTGGTGACTCCTACCTGAGGCCCTGCCCCCCTCCCCTCGCAGTCCCCTGGCAAAATCCCCACGTCAGCCCCCCACCCGCAGCCCTCCACTGACCGCAGCAGCCAGGTACCACCCCACTCTGGTGCCCCCGGGCCCTTGCACATGCCGACCCCTCTGTCCCCAATACTCACCCCCAGAGGCACTTGGTCACCCCTCCCTTCCTCCAGGTGAGGCCTTCCCTGGCCACCCCGTCAGAAATTACAACCCCCAGAAAATGCCTCCCTGCCACGCCCTGCTTACATGTAGTATCTACCACTAACTAATGGGCCATATATTTTACTTCGTTCACACTGTCTGTGTCCCCACTAGAAGCTCTACAAGGGCCGGGGTGGGGGGTTTGTGTGTCTTACTCATTGGTGTGTCCCTCGGGGCCCAGCCCAGTGGTTGATACATAGCAGATGTTTGCTAACTATTTCAAAGGAGAAAATGTTATCGATCCATTCTGTGGATGAGGAAACTGAGGCACAGAGAGGTCCCCTGGTGGGAGGTGGTGGAGTCTGGATTTGCCCCACGGCTGTCCAGCTGCGGGACCTCGGTGCTTGACCACTGTGAGTCCCCAGCCCACCTGGGCCTGACCCGGGGCTGGGGCTGAGGGTTCTCAGACGGCTGAGGTGCCCCCTGTCCCATGAGCCTCCTGCCTGCCTTGCCCGGGGCCGTCAGCAGAGTGGATGCCTTCAGAGGGTGGGGCTAAACTCAAGCACTGGCTGAACTCTCCGGCCTTGCCCACTGCCCTCCACAGGCATCGCGCAGAGGACCTCGGCGTCAGCCTGTGGCCAGCTGCCACACACACACAGGTCCTCGGCCCCCACTTCGCAGCTGAGCCCTTGAGGCTCAGAGAGGTGAGGGGCTCGTCCAGGGTCACAGCCAGACCAGCTTTCCAGCTGCACATCTGTCCCTTCTGCACAGAACCAAGACCATGAAGTTATGGAGCTGGAGGTCCCATCTCACACTGCTCATAAGCAGAAAAGTGGGGCGGGTGCCGGCGACGGGGAGGCACAGGTCTGTCCAAAGACCACGTTGTCCCAGTCTCTGGGGTCCAGCCTGAGCCCAGGAGCACCCTCGCTCAGGCCCCCCGCAGCTGGCCAGAGGACACACACCCTCCCTGATCTGTCAGCTGCTCAGACCTGGCATAAGGGACACGGACGGCCTCTGTGCCCAGCCGTTCCGGGGCAGTGCCCTGAGCAGGGGGCAGCCTTGTTAAGGCCGAAGCCAAGGCCAGCCACCGCATTCTCTGGCGTGGACATCTGTTCCCGGCATCCGCTCAGCTCACGGCCACAGTCTTTAGCCTCCAGAGGCCCCTAGCATCATAATAGAGTCTAAATTGCACCTTTCAGAGATGCTTGATGGATAACCAAGAAGCATTTGGGAGGCAGGGACCCAAGGCCTTTCCTGCGGGCCTCATCCATCTCGGCCAGAGGTCCCGGCCACCCCTTCCCCAAGGCCACCTGAGGAACGCAGGCGGGAACTGAGGTGGGGAGGAGCATGCCTCGCCGGAGGGGCCCTTTAATTGCCTGGGTGCCTGGCGGCCTTTTTATTCCCTCGTTGTGTGTTCGGTAGTTTATGTGGCCATCAAATTAAGCCTGGTAAATCGCCCATCTTTTACGGGACTGCTTGTCGTCTTCGCATGGATCCCTCAGACTCCTGCACAGTGTGACTTATGACCTGCTGGCTCTGTGACTGACAGCAGGATCCTAGGCTGGCCACGGGAGGGTGGGGAAGGGGGGCGGTGGGATGGCTCCAGCTGGAGGTATCCAGGATCCTCCTTAGTCGAGAGGCCCTGGGGCATTATTCTTGGCATTCCCTCTTTCGGTGGTTGGCTCCTGCCACCTTCCAGGACAGAGGAGCCTGGGTTTAAGTCCTGCCTCTACCACTTCCAGGCTGTGTGATTTTGAGCAAGTTCTTGCCCTCTCTGAGCTTCAATTTCCTCATCATAATAGTGGCCCTTACATGGGAACTTGGGCAAAGTACTCCTCCTGAGTGCGTCCAGTTTAGAAGCTGCCAAGGCTCTGACTGCCCTAGGCACACAGGCTAGCTTCAGCCCGCTCTTCTGGCCCCTTCCTCACTTCCCTGCTCCCGCTGGCCTCTTGGGTAGACTGACTCGCTGTCAGCCTGTGATGCTGAGATGTCCCCCACCCCCACAGATTGTGCAGGTCAGCCCTTCCCTCCCCACGAGCTCTGACAGCAGCAGTCTCTACCTCCGGGCCGTCAGCACCAGCCCCCTCGCCACCCACCTCGTGGCCCCAGGGAGGGGAGCAGCGTGGGGAGTGGCCCACAGCCAGCTCTCGCCTTGCCCTCCTGGAACCCTACAGCCACCGGTTCCCGAAGCCACCACGCCACTTGAGCTGCCTCTGGGCACAGCACACCCCGACTCCTGCCTCGCCAGGCCGGGCTACTCCTCCTCCCTCAGGCCTCGGTGTAGACGCCGCTCCCTGACCCTCTGCGGCTGCCAGCTCCGCTCCCACACCTCCCTACTAGAAGCAGGAGATGCTGAGGAACCTCTGCAAACACCTGCCAGCTGGGTGGGCATCGCGGAGGGGGGTGGGCACCCCCATGCAGCTCCCCTACTGCTCCCCCAGACCTGGGAAACCAGAATGAGAGCCTGCGGCCCCTCCCCTGCCTGAGACGCGGAGCGGCGGCTCCACGAGCGAGCAGCTTCTGGGGAAAGGCTGCCAGGTGGGCAGGAAGGAGAGGGACGAAAGCCCCAGAATGTATGGGGCGCACGGCGAGGAGGGAAGCCCACCTAGACCCACAAACCTCCCCCAGGGGGTCGGGGGGAAGGGGCCTGGGCTGGAGGCCTTCCCCACCCTGGCCCCAGGGGCCCTGGACCTGTGTTTGGGAGCTGGCAGGATTCCGGCCTAGCCACTGCACCCCCACTCATTTGACAGATGAGGAAGTGGCGGTTCGGAAAGGGGAAAGGACTCGCCCCAGCGCATGGCAGGCCAGCAGCAGGGCTGTGGAGGAATCTAGACTCAGCCCAGGACTCTTTCTTGGACCCAGGTGGCCGCGAGGCTGTGCTCCTGGGCCCCTCCCAACACCAGCTTGCACGGCCCCTCCTCCCCCGCCACTCCCTCCTCTGCCTGACTCCGGCTCCACCTGCCTGCAAGCCCATGACAGCCTTTCCTGAGCAGGGCCTGCACACGGCATCACGTCCCCCTTCCAGTGCCAGGAAGAGCTGACCAGTGGGCAGCTGTGGGCTCAGAAAGGCACCTCACGCAGGGGCAGGGGCCCAGGGAAGGCTCCGGCCAGAGGGAGGGGAGGACTTGGCCATAGGAGGGGAGGGAGGAGCAGTTGCCCAGGCCAGGGGTGTGGGGAAGCGTGAGGGCCCAAGCCAAACTGCTGGCAGGAAGGCCTGCGTCCCCAGTGCACAAAGTGGAGGAGCACTCAGGGAGGGGAAGGGACCTGCCCAAGGTCACAGGCTCATACCTGGAGGGTCCAGGCCCAACCGGACTGGCCCCACAGCTGCTTTTCCTTTCTGCAAGGAGCCT
>CAUYSK010115682.1:0-15486 GCA_963575035.1 Avahi laniger
GAAAAACAAGCACCACATGTACTCACCATCAAATTGGCATTAACTGACTTAATTGATCAACACTTAAGTGCACATATAGTAGTAACATTTATTGGGTGTTGGGCAGGTGGGAGAGGGGAGGAAGGGATGGGTATATTCACACCTAATGAGTGCAGTGCACACTCTTTGGGGGATGAACACGCTTGAAGCTCTGATTCGGGTGGGGCAAGAGCAATATACATAACCTTAACATTCGTATCCTCATAATATGTTGAAATAAAAAAGAAAAAAATGAAAAAAATAAAATTTAGAAAAAAAAAAGAAAAAGAAACATGTGAGTGGCCACTTCTTCCAGGTGAGAGCATGCCCCTGGCAAAAGCCCCTGTGGACAGAGAGGCCTACTTCTCTCCCCTTGAGGTCTTGTGGTGGAACAGGAATGCATAATAGGGGATCCCCAATCCATCAGCATCCCGCAGAGATGTACCTTAGTGGGTCAGACACACAGACTGAGGGGTAGCTCGAGAGCCTGTCTTGGGCATTGAGGGAACTCACGCAGATGGATCTTATGGGAGAGTGCTGCAGAGTTCCAGGGAATAAAGAGGAGGGTGTTCATCCCCCCGCCCCCCACACAGAGAAACTGTGCTAGTGGACAAGAGCAGAAAGAGCCGGGCTGTAACCTTAGCTCTGGAGCGAATAAGCCCCTCCATCACGAACAGCCTACTTGGCTTGGAGAGATTGCCATGAACATCATACCAGTGGCTCCCCCTAGTGGCTGGATAAGCAACCTCTGAGCTCTGCAAAGGCCTTGCAAAGCCTCTCTCGCTCTCACAATTCAGACGTGACTTGTCTTGCTCCTCCTGCCACCTCAGGGGAAATAGAGATCAAGAAAATCCCTGGGAGTTACAGGGCCCCTCCTAAAGCTTGGGACATTTCTATGCCCCAGTTGGGGGACCAAAGCTAACCAAGGCACAAAAGAACATATCAGCAGTTGGCTCTTCCGTGCAAACATCAATCAATGATGGGGAAACAATGCTCTGAGCATAGTACCTTCCAATTTAAGCAATTAGGAAGTGGCAGATTCATACTCATAAGTACCATATACCATCACAAAGATTAAGCTGGGGGATGTAACTCACTACACACTGTTGGGAAGAGGTGAAGACAGCAGGTTAGAGGTAACTCAAGAGGTACACCTAACCTGGAAGAATACTCCATAGGAAACTCAGGACTAGCACTCCTTTCCCTGGCATGCTAAGGGATTGCTCTTTGGGCATTTGGAGACAGGTCCGTAAGCCAGGAATAGCACCCACAGGTCTCGACCAAGAAGCCAGATGAGAAGGAATCAGTGAAAGAACTACAGAAACATGAAAGATCAAAGTGAAAGGATACTCCCAAAAGAAAACAATAACTTCTTACCAATGGATACCAACCAAAATGAAAAGACTGAAATGACACATGAAGAATTTTGAATATGGATTATGTATATATATACAAGGAAGCTCAATGAAATACAGGAAAAAAACCAGAAACCCAACACAAAGAAACCACAAAAACAAATATGATTGAAAATTTACTAAGGAAATCAAATTATTAAAAAAAAACCAAACAGAATTTCTGGAAATGAAAAATTTATTCAAGGAAATACAAAATACAGTGGAAAGCCTGAAGACTAGGTTAGATCAGGCAGAAGAAAGAATCTCTGAGCTTGAAGAAAACACCTTTCAATTAAATAAGTCAGTCAAAGAGACAGAGCTGAGAAATAAGAGGTACAAACAAAACCTACAAGAAATATGGGATTATGTAAACAGGCATAATGTAAGAATCACATGCATCCCTGAGGGTGAAGAAGAAAATACAGCAGGGTTGGAAAACCTATTTGAGGGAGTAGTTGAGAAAAATTTCCTGGCCATGCTAGAAATTTAGATATCCAGTTCAAGAAGTTCAAAGGACCCCTGGAAGATTCATTGTGAAGATGCAAACACCATGAAAATCGTCACCAGACTGGCCAAAATAAACATGAAAGAGGCACTCCTATGAGCCATAAAGTGAAAGTAGCAGGAAACTTACAAAAGAAAACCCATCAGACTAACTGCCAAACTTCTCAACTGAGACCTTACAAGCCAGAAAGGATTGGAGCCCCATTCTCAGTCTTCTCAACCAGAACAATGGCCTATCTAGAATTTTGTATATTGCAAATCTAAGTTTCTTATATGAGGAAGAAACAAAGACTTTCTCAGACAAACAAACACTGAGGGAAGCTGTCAAGACCAGACATACCCTGCAGGAAGTACTCAGAACTGCATTATACATGGATCAGCACAATAGACACCCACCAATGTAAAAATCACACGAAAGCTAAAAGGTCAGACCCCAGATACCACAATGGCTTAAGAAGTAAAACAAAGCAATAAAGTTCTATGCAATAGGATGAACAGAAATCCACCCCACCTATCAATTCTTTCAATAAATGTGAAAGGCTTGAACTCCCCACTAAAAGACATAGGCTGGCTGAATGGATAAAAAAATCCCAGCCAAGTATTTGCTGTCTCCAGTAAACACGTCTAACTCACAAAGCTTCATTCAGACTCAAGGTGAAGAGATGGAAAACAATATTCCATGTAAATGGAAACCCAAAGAAAGCTGGTGTAGCCATTCTCTTATCAGATAACACAGACTTCAACTCAGCAATAATACAGAAAAACAAAGATGGTCATTATATAATGGTGAAGGGAACGATTCAACAAGAACACTTAACAATCCTAAATATTTATGCATCTAATATAAATGTACCCATATTCATAAAGCAAACCCTACTTGATCTAAACAAAATGATAAACAGCAGCAGTGTAATAGCTGGGGACTTCAAAACCCTACTGACAGAATGAGACAGATCTTCCAAGCGGAAAATAGGCAAAGAAATGAAGTATTTAAAAGGAACTCTAGAACAAAGGGGACTAACAAACATTTACAGAACATTCTACCCAAAACCCAGTGAATATACATTCTTCTCATCAGCCCATGGAACATTCTCTAAAATTGATCACATCCTACACCACAAAACATGTCTCAACAAGTATAAAAAACCAGAAATTATACCATGTATCTTCTCAGACTACAGTGGAATAAAATCAGAAATCAATTCCAACAGAAACACTCAACTCTGTGTACACAAAGTCATGGAAATTAAACAACCTACTGCTGAATTACTAGGTCAAAGATGAAATTCAGATGGAAATCAAAAGATTCCTTGAACTAAATGACAAAGGGCACCCAAATTATCAAAATCTGTGGGATTCAGCAAAAGCAATTTTAAGAGGAAAATTCATAGCCTTAAATGCCTACATCCAAAAGACAGAAACTTCACAAATCAATAAACCAATGAATCATCTCAAGGAATTGGAAAAGGAAAAGCAAACCAATCCCAAACACAGCAAAAGAAAAGAAATAACTAATGTCAGAAGAAAAATAAATGAAATTGATTAACAAAAGAATTACATGGAAAATTAATGAAACAAAAAGTTGATTTTTTGAAAAGGTAAATAAAATCAACAGGCCTTTCACTAGATTAACCAGGAACAGAAAAGAAAGGACCCTAATAAGCTGAATCAGAGATGAAAAAAGAAGGCTGGGCATGGTGGTTCACACCTGTAATCCTAGCACTCTGGGAGGCCAAGATGGGAGGATTGCTTGCACTCAGGAGTTCAAGACCAGCCTGAGCAAGAGTGAGACCCCATCTCTACCAACAATAGAAAAAATTAGTCAGGTGTGGTGGTGCACATCTGTAGTCCCAGCTACTCAGAAGGCTGATGCAGGAGGATCCCTTGAACTCAGGAGTTTGAGGTTGCTGTGAGCTAGGCTGACACCACAGCACTGTACCCAGGGTGACATAACAAGACTCTGTTTCTAAATAAATAAATAAATAAATATGAAAATAAAAGAATAGAAATGAAGAAGAAGATATTACAACTGATACCATGGAAATACAAATATCATCTCAGAATACTATAAAAATCTCTATGCACATAAACTTGAAAATGTTGAGGAAATGGACAAATCCTTGGAAACACACAACCTCCCTAGGCTCAGTCAGGGATAAATAGAAATTTTGAGCAGACCAGTATCAAGTAATGAAATTGAAGCAATAATAAAAAATCTCCCAACAAAAAAAAGTGTTGGATCAGATGGTCTCACAGCCAAATTTTACCTGACCTACAAAGAGCAACTGGTTACCTATACTGCAGAAATTATTTCATAACATAGAGAATGAAGGAATTCTCTCCAAGTTGTTCTATGAAGCTAATATCACCTTGATACCAAAGCCAGTAAAGGATGCACACACACACAAAAGGAAAACTATAGATAAATGTCCCTTATGAATATAGATGCAAAAATTTTCAATAATATCCTAGCAAACCGTGTTGAGCTGCACATCAAAAAAATAATCCACCATGATCAAGTGGGCTTTATCCCAGAGATGCAAGGATGGTTCAACATATGCAAATCTATAAACATGCTTCACCACATAAATAGCAGCAAAAACAGAGACCATATGGTCCTCTCAATAGATGCAGAAAAGGCATTTATTTGACAAAATTCAGCACCCTTTTATGATAAGAATGCTTAACAAATATGCATAGATGGAACATACCTCAATATATAAAGGCCATATAAGACAAACCCACAGCCAACATCATACTGACTGGGGATAAATTGAAAGCATTCTTGCTTATAACTGAAACCAGACAAGGTTTCCCACTTTCACCACTTCTATTCAACATAGTGCTGGAAGTCCTGGCCAGAGCAATCAGGAAAGAGAAGGAAATCAAGGGTATCCAAATGGGGAAAGATGAGGTCAAACTATTGCTTGTTGCCGATGATATGATCTTTTATCTAGAAAACTCAAAAAATTCTGCCACAAGACTCCTGGAATTGATAAATAAATTCAGCAAAGTCTTAGGTTACAAAATCAACGTATACGAATCAGTGGCATTCATATACGCCAACAACGGTCAGGCTGAGAATCAAATGAAAGATTTAATACCTTTCACAATAGCAACAAAGAAAATAAAATACCTAGGAACATACTTAACCAAGGAAGTGAAAGAAGATCTCTACAGACAGGGCTAGAAAACACTTAGGAAGGAAATAGCAGACAATGTAAACCAATGAAAAATATATCATGCTCATGGATCGGCAGAATAAAGATTATTATAATGTCTATAATACCCAAAGAGATTTACAGATTCAATAAAATAGCAATGTCATTTTTTGCAGATCTATAAAAAATAATTCTGTGCTTCGTGTGGAACCAGAAAAGACCCTGAATAGCCAAACCAACCTTAAGCGAAAAGAACAAATTGGGAGGCATCACTGTACCAGACTTTGAGCTATACTACAAGGCTATAGTAACAAAAATAGAGTGGTACTGGAAAAAGAACAGAGACATAGACCAATGGATCAGGACAGAGAACCAAAATGTAAAACCTTCAAACTAAAAAGCTTCTGCACAGCCAAGGAAACAATCAATAGAGCAAATAGACAACCTATACAATGGGAGAAAATATTTGCATGCTATACATTTGATAAAAGGCTAATGACCAGAATCTATAAAGAACTTACACAAATCAGCAAGAAAACATCAAATAAACCCAGTAAAAAGTTGGCAAAAGACATGAACAGAAGCTTTTCAAAAGAAGACAGACTAATGGCCAATAAACATATGAAAAAATGCTCAACATCTCTAATCATCAGGGAAATGCAAATCAAAACCACAATGAGATATCACCTAACTCCATTAAGAATGGCTTTTATCAAAAAGTCCCAAAACAACAGACGCTGGCTTGAATGTGGAAAGAAAGGAACACTTACACGTTTTTGGGGGGACTGCAAACAGTGCAATCTCTATGGAAAGTAATATGGAGATACTCCAAAGAACTAAAAGTATATCTACCATTTGATCCAGTAATCCCACTACTGCATATTTTCCAAAGGGGGAAAAAAAAAGACATTTTATAAAAAAGACACTCACACTCGAATGTTTATTGCAGCACAATTCATGATTGCAAAGATGTGGAAACAACCCAAGTGCCCAACAATACATGAGTGGATTAATAAAATGTGCTATATGTATACCATGGAGTATAACCCAGCCATGAAAAAAATGGTGAACTAATACCTTTTGTAACACCATGGATGGAACTGGAGACCTTCCTAAGTGAAGTATCACAAGAATGGGAAAACAAATACCATATGCACTCACTATTAAATTGGAACTAATTAATCAACACTCATGTGCACATATGGTAGTAAATTCAACACAAATTAAGCAGGGGTGGGGAGGAGGGGATGGGTATATTCACACCTAACAGGTACAATGCATACTATCTGAGTGATCAGCACACTTATAACTCTGACTCAAACTGTATAACGGCTATTCATATAACCAAAATGTTTGTACCCTTGTAATAATCTGAAATAAAAAAAAAAAGATCACTTCCGATACATTTTTTGTGAATTCAAGAGTGGGAAGGTGGCTGTAAGTAACTATACAAATTATCCTTGCTTAGGGAGGGACTCTATTACATTTTTTCTTTATCACATACACTTTGATCAAATATACACAGGAGTGAAAAGCTAACATTTTCAAAATGTTAGCTTATCTTGCATATAATACATACTTTTGAGAAAAAGAAATGATAAAAGCAGTGTAAGTGGCAGAAGGCAGGAAGGAGAATGGGGAAGGAATTGAGAAAACAACAGAGCAAAAGATCACAGAAAATGGGACGGGATACAATTTCACATCAGAGGTTTATTTTATAGATTATACAGACACTGCCATTAGTTCAAGTTTCTGTATGCTATATAGGAAAAAAATGCACTATCTTAATAATGACACACTCAGAAGAGTTTCTTTAAACATGAATCATACAGAGATAACAAATACACTTAATGGGAAACTCTAAAGATATGGGGAACATAAGATTTTAGAAAATAGATATAGAAAAATATAAGTTGCGGGAAAGCAGAAAAACATCATATGGAAGAGCAAATGTGAGTGATAAGAGCTGGCCATGTCCCTACTCAACGGTGAGAAACATCAAAGGCAGAATACTGCAGACACAGCAGTGGGTAGCATTTTTACCTTCTAGCCCACACATATTTTTGTCATTTCTAATTTTCCCCATGTTACACATTTGACCAAATAAAATGCATTGTAGTTAGTGATTACGAGGGGTAACACTAGAGCAGAAAAGTTATCAAATTTTTTCTGCAAGGAACAGATAGTAAATGAAAAAGGGCAGATGAATAATGGAAAGGGAGAAAAGGAAGAATATAAAAGTCATGTATGGATAGCACTAGAAAAATGAGAACAAAACAATTATGCTTGAACAGCATTGTGGTGAAGCATAAGGGTCTTGACATCAGACAGATCTGGGTTCAGATTCTACCTCATGCATTGCACCCCTTGGTAAATTACTTCTTTAATTTCTGGTGTTCTTAGGAGTCGATAGGGTATAAATATAGCATTTATTTCTTAGGGTTGTTGAGAGGATTGATTTAAATAACATATAAAGCTTAACACAGCATACTCAATATAGTAAGTACCCAATAAATAAGAGCTGTTAACATAAAGATGTTTTTAAGCAATGTAGAGTAAAAGAATGGGTACATTATACATATTATTTTATGTATTATATATATATAAATATATCAAAAAACCCAGTCAGTTCTCACAGTTATATTATACAATAGCATCCTGTGATTTTCTGTTGAAGCACAAGTTATATTTTTACTTTTAGTGATCTTTTGATTCCCCCCCCCACTGGAATACAATCCCATAGGGAATGGACCTTATCTGTCCATAATTATTTATATATTCCTGGTGTCCAGCACAATCTCTGACATGTCCTAAGAGCTAAAATTGTACCATTTATAGTTGCATAATTGTGCAAATGCTTTCTCCGCCTTAGTGCATTTATAAAATGGGGACAATAGTAATATTCAATTTAATTTCTATAAGGAGTCAAGGAGAAAGACACTCTGGTAAACACAACAGCATCCAGCAGAATGTCTAGGAGATACTGCTTAATAAATGTTACCTGAATCAAGTTTAGTTGTTGTTTCATTTAAACTTAAGTTGACCATAATATTAAGTTATTTAAATTTCTCTATTCTCTAAGCACTTTGGTTGTTAGGACTATTTATATCCATGTCTGTAATATAGAACAATCAAAACAACAATTTAAACTCATCAGATGCTTTTACTTTTCAACAAAACTTTATAAATAAAATGCAAAGGGAGACAAATTTTTCATAATTGTATGCTTTTGAAAGAAAAAATCTCTTTTCTTTCAAGGTTCTTAGTATAAAGAACCTAACTGATCAGTTCTGCCAAAGCAGCATGTTGCTCACTCTGCATTCTGATTTTAAATTAAAAATTAATATGTCTACCTGTGCTCACTAGTGAATTTATTAGAAATCATCAATATTTCATGTATACTATAGGTCAATCCTATGTTGTGCATCTAATGCCATAATGTATGAGGTGTCGCTGGGACGCAGCCAGTGGCTGGAGAAGCTTTCTCTCCAGGAGAAGATGGCAATATCAGGGAATGTGGTGAGCCAAAGAGAAGAAATCAATGGCCTTTCCGGCTGTGAAATTAATGATGACTCCCTGTGAAACCAAAATATCTCTCACTAAGTATAAAAAAGGAAAACAGAACATCTCTAAGACAAAGCTGAAGTTAAGGTTTTTTAAGGTACAGCTATTAAAAGTCATATTTTTGAGTAATATTTAAAGTCATTGGAAAATGCCAGTGGTACATGGTTAAATGTGAAATAAGAATGGAAAACTATATAAAATATGGCCTCCATTTTATGTAATTATCTTTTATATGCACATATTTTTTTAAATGGATGGAATTGGTAAGTGTCATAATGGCAGTTGTTGGCTGTTGTCTCTAAGTATTTGAGTATAGATACTTATTTTCTTCTTAATTTTTGCCTAGTTAGGTCAATTAGATACTCTCAGGAAAACAAAAATGCATGAGGGGGTGACCGTAGTGGGAGCTGAAGCTAAAAGAGAAAGATATAATGCAGATAGTCCTGAAGATTCTAATAGGCCAGGTGTGGGCCCAGGTTATGAGGAAACAGAAATTAAGAGGAGGCATAAGTCAGGAGCAAAAAGTACAGAGCAGACGGTGATGTAGCATCTACACAGAGAGAGAAGGCCAGTAGAGAAGCTGACTCCAGCTAATGGTAAAACACAAGAATGAAGACCCTATGACCTGACTTAACCCAGAGCTTTTCCCTTCCTAGGGCATGGATTTACTGTGTTTCCGCCTGACTGAGGCTGAGTGATTTAACTATTTCAGGCTTCCATGCAAGTACAACAAATCCCATTATATGAAATATCTTAAAGGAGAGTTTTCCTTATAACAAGAACTTAAATAACATAATGATTACAGTTAAAAGGAGGAAAATAATATATTCTATGGATTCTAAAGACAGTGGTGGCTTCAGAATTTCTATATGAGATGGGTTTTAAGGGACACCATGTTCTTGACCCTAAGCAGGGATTATCTTGAGGCTACAGTCCTGTAGCAAATACACTGTTTACTAATTATGTATTTCAGGAGACTTTAAGTGATATTTGCATAACAAATTTTGTTACTTAGTGTGTATTTTCATTTAGGGTGGATGGGAGGTGATCCAGGCACTAATATGCATTTTAGAATCCATAAAATTAAGAAGTCCTGTGCCATTTTACGTCCTCAGGAAAATGTTGCAGAGCATGGTACAGAACTGAGAGCAAGATCAACATTCTACATGCTGCTGTTGATGCTTACTTATGAGGTGTGCTTTGAGGACTATTTAAAGGGCTGTTAGGAAAAAAGTATTTTCTTCTTGGGCCTTCTGTTATATGACACTCTCCTTCTACATTCAAGCTCAAAGAGAGAAGAGGAGTTAACTATTTGTCACATAGATTAGGGAGAAGTGTTGCTGGGAATATTAGAAGTGTGTTATAGTTACAAGTCCTCTAGTGTTTAGGATGGCACAGGTCAAAAAGTATCAAAGGTTCATAGGCCCAAATAAGGACCTGCTCAGGCTACCACTGAAATTTTTTTTAAGGTGACATTGAAAAAGAAGAAAAAAGGAAGATATGATAAAAATAGGAAATTATTAAAGAAATGGAATTTATAACTGAGACTAAGATTAGGGATGGCAAATAGGTTCTACTTTATATGCCAGCTATAGTAGATTTATAATTACTGCTAGAGTGCAGTGAAGAGAAGAAGTTCAGGGCCAAGTCTGGGATGGAAAAAAGGTCTAGGATCAATTAAGGTCTGCTATTGGCCTGGGATGCCACATAATCGCCATCTCTGGACAATGAAGTCACAGGTAGAAGGGGTGGTTATATGAGAAGAGCAAATGACTGTCCCACACCTTATACATGGGAAGTTTGGGGATATTTATTTAATCTCCCCTAGCTTCCACTTTCTCATCATAGGAATCATAATGCCTACTTCATGTTATTTCTGTGAGAATCAAGTAAAATACCAGGTAAAGTCCACGACACATTTCCAGACACAAGACAAGTGTTCTGAAAGGTGTTAGGTCCTTTCTTCCTTGCTTCTTTTTTCATAATCGTTGATTACAACTGCCATACTATTGACTTACAATTAAATAAAATGCCTAGCCCATATTATAGGCCCATGATTGATTTTAACTGTGTCACTCCATACTGTTGGCTCACAATTAGTTTCAACTGCACAGCCCACACCTAGGTCCATGATCAATTCCAACTGCACAGCTTATATTCCATGTCCACAATTGATTACAACTGTACAGCCCATACTTTATGTGCACAGTTGCTCACAACTCTTGCACCCTATATTCTCTACCTACACATTACTGTTCCTGCAATTGGAACATCATAAGAAGAAAATGCACAAGCATCACAGTGACACTGTATAAAGCTAACTTTAAAATAGATATGGCAGTTGTGTGGTAAATAACCAAAAACACATGTATAAGGTACTTTATTTTCACTGAATGGAAGTGATGGCATTAACCCTTCTTTGAAAAATATGCAAAAAAAAAAAAAGAAAAGAAAATTCTGTGTGCCTTCTGCTTAATTTTTCTGTAAACCTAAAACTGCTTTAAAAATATTCTATTAATTTTTAAAAAGAGAAAAATATCTTTTTATGAGTCTATAATTTCAAAACAAAACAACACAACAACCCAGGTGCATTCACATAAAACCATGCGGTCAGGAAGCTCCTTCTAGCTTCTCCCTGTTGTCCTTGCTTCCTAGTCTTCTTACTCTTCATTCATGTTCTTCCAAAGATGATGTTCTGACCCACTTGGATGAACAATGAGTGCAATGAAGAGACAGCTATTTTTGGTAGTGCTGAGGCTAATACATGTTTTAATAGAGAGAAGTATATAGCTCAACTCTGCACATAAACTCATAAAAGAAAGCAACCCAGTGAAGGCCAATTAAGACTCAACTGTGTTCTTTGTTTGTTTCAGAAGGCCTAATGCTTAGGTATGTTTCCTTTATGCTACTGGATAAATTTTAAGTGAAAGGCTCAAGCTGGATCATTCTATAAACCCTAAATCTAAAATTTAAAAGTAATTTGCAAAAATGGTAATAGAATGTACTGAGAAAATTCATTTTGTCCTGGCTTCATTTTACTCATTTTTATGTAGGACTGGCCTGATGCAGTGGTACGGTTTACCTAGTTATTGCAATCTGCTCTTCTAAACATTGTGTTGCCAACAAATATGTGACTGGGTTTATGATTCCTTTGGATTCCGGTTGCCCTATATTATCACCAGCCAAATTAAAATTGTACTACAGCTACAGAAAAACTTTTTCTTTTTTTTTTTTTTAGAAAATACGTTGTCTGATCAAACCTGCATAGCTTCTTCCAGTTAAATAAAATATGTATTTTTTCATGTCATAAGGATTACTTTGAAAGTATAAATCATTCTGGTATCAATCATGATACAAATATTTTTCTCCTCTGGGCAAAAATCTCCCACCCATAGTTCCAGCTAACCTTCATCAGTACATGGTAAATATCAGAAAGCATGGAGTGGCAACTAGGAAGGAGGTAGAGCCATGGATTTATTAATTTACTTCTTTTTAATAGAGAAATGAGCCAATATATTTCAGCTAATCTGTCTTTTTTATGATTTGTCACTGAAATCAAACAGTTGAAATTCCTTTAGGATATTACCATACCTATTTTTCTATGCTAAACATTTTTTTATGCCAATCTATGTGCTTCTCAAATTAAAAAAAGTTAATGCAAACCAAACCTCTGCCAATAAGCAACAATTGTAAACAGATTAGATATACTTTAAAAAACTAAGTTGAAATGATAAACAGTGAGTACTAAAATTATTATTAAGCCACTCCTTACTTGTCACATAGTCCTTTTTTGGTCTGGGAGAAGTTTCTACCTTTTAAATCTAGTGTAGTTTTTTAATTGAGTTCTGGCCTAGAGATCCTATCAAACCTCCTAACTGTGCATTTCAGTAAGGGTATGAAGAATATCTTATGTAGGTAGCTTCAACAATGCCACTCTTGATACTTTTGATAAGAAATTATCTTTTTTTTTGAGCCAGCAGCAAAAGTATCAGTGTTGTAGATGACACGATATAGAAATATATTCACACAGAATGTTCTCTTTGTGCTGCAAAGAATATTTCTAGCTATTCCATCTGACTATGGAAAAACTCTTCTGAAGACCTAGTGGTAGACTTCTCTGTTCTTATGTTTCCTACTTTAATATAATTAAGTAGAGTGTGGTATTAAATACTGAGTCATAGACTTTTTTATAAGAAAAAACATAAGGATATCATGTGGTTATTCACGTGACCCAGTGAAGAGAGGAGAAATCTAAAGATCAAAGTTCAGTGACTTGTGTAAGATTACAGACCTGGTTTTAGCCAAGAGCCTGAACCAGATCCCAGAATGCTGAACATGTTTATCTTTCTAGGAGATGAAAGAGATGAAGTGTTTCATTTAAATGTCTATGAAATTAAAAAATCTATATAATAACTTGAAGCCCAAATCATAAATAATTATATATGTTCAACATTTCAAAAATGTCCATTTATTATACATGTATAACCCTAAGCGTCAATGCAAAAGTATATCTATACCCTTGGTTTTTGCTCCACCTAGACATTCTTCCACGTTGTCTCAGAGATTAATTTTTGCTATTAGTAATAGAACTGCCTCCTCTAGTACTTGAATTTCATCAGGGTACGTGGTTGTACGGCTAGGGACTATATTTCTCATACTTTCTTGGCAGCTTGACGTGGCTATTTTGCTAAGTTTTAGATATATGAATATGAACAGAAGTGATGTGTTCAATTTATACATCATATTCTTGAAAGAATGTATTTGTTCTCTGCTTTCTCTCTGTCCCACTTCCTTTGGTCAGGGATGTAGATATGCAGCCCATATGATCCAGTGTAATACCCTAATTATTGGTGGAACTATTAACACAAAACAGATTAAACCTGCTCTCTAAAGGAGTTGCTTATGTACTCTAGAATACCTTCCTTTTGCTGTACTGTGTTTTGGCAGAGAAATAAGCAACCTTTCTTGAGTCACTGTATTTGAGGGTCTTTCTATTATATCAGTTCAGCCCATACCCAACATAAATACATTAAATCTGGCCCCTTAATTTTTGTGGAAAAAAACTACTTACCATAAACCCAGGCATGACTGCCTTCATACAGCTGCTTTCTGATCTACACAGGTTAAAGTAGCCACTCCTTTGTACCCTTTGAGATTCTAATAGAACATGTATGACACTTACTTGTACCTATTTGTTTATAATAAGTCAGACTGGAAGCTCCTAGAGGGCAGGGAGAGTATTTTACTCATTTTTGTTTCCCTAATGCTTAACATGGTGCCTGACACATGGAAGATAAACAATGCACATTGAATGAATGGAATGAATGCTTATGTTTTCTTTGCTGGTTCAGAACAAACATTAAGACCTTGCAGTTTAAAGAGCCTTAATCTTTATTACAATACGGTTTAATTGAAGGTATTCCCATATGCAATATCAGAAAGGCCAAATTTTTATGTATATGCCTAGGAAAATATAACTCTTAGAAAGTAATCAAGATACTGAATCATCTATTTAATTGGAGATCTTTTATAGTGTATCAGATTTAGTACTTTCCTTGGCAGATTGAAGGCTGTTACTGTCACTTTCTTCCTAAACACAAGTAACTTTCAAATTATTTTCAGTTAACTGGTTCTAATATATATTTGCAATAGTGTCTTTTTAAAATGAGTTTTCCTTTCTAATTTCTGGTAGGAAGACTATTGCATAATTGATGTATAAGAAAGGCAAATAAATCATAGAAACTGATGGTGTCAACAATTAGGAAATATTGCTAGAAGATGCTATCTATTGAAAAAATCTAAACACAAAAATAAAACTAGTTGTTACAAAGATAGACTAATTACCCAGAAAGAGAAGAGAAAATAAGAGGAATACTATTTTTGAGTGCAATTAGCAGAGTGTGATTATGTACAGGAGACCAGATAGAAGATAAGAGACATATTTGGCATAGCAGTGAAGTCTGCATGACAAGTAGAACACATTTAATACTGCACAATACACAAAGGCATAAATGCTTTGTAAAACTATGCAATTAAGTGAAAGTCTTAGCAGCTGTCCTTGTAAATCTCTAGAGAAGAGGCTGGCTAAAGGCTAGGTTCTGTAGTTGTCACCGTTCCAGTTGAATGGTTTTTAAATTTGACCCCTAAATGACAGTAACACCTAGGAAAAAGAATGCATTTGACATACACTCCTTTTCTGTAGCAGAGTCAAAGAGATACAAAAACAACAACAACAACAACAAAAAAAAAACAGGACTAAGAGACATGCTCTATAAAAAAAGGGCTTGCTCATGTCATCTAAAATCTTATATACGCCATGCATTTGTCTTGAAGAATTAAACTCTTGGGGCCAAGTGTAAGCAGGAGATGCCAAACTACCAGGAAAATGAGCTATTTGAGTCTAAAGTATTCTATTTCATAAATTAACAGTCAACATACTAATTTAAGTGGCTCCTGAGATTGGCCAGGGCCAAAGGTAATTATTGTCAGAAATTTACATGTTGAATAGGGGATTTGGTACAGAATTTGGCTCCTCCTTGTTTTTTACTCTTATGCCCAGAGTGCCCTGTTTTTCCCAGGACAGTCCCTATTTAACTAGGACTTGGTTATTCATTTTTATTCTCAAAATTGTTTCAGTTTGGATAAAAAATTACATTCTTGGCCGGGCGCGGTGGCTCACGCCTGTAATCCTAGCACTCTGGGAGGCCGAGGTGGGTGGATCATTCTGAGCTCAGGAGTTCGAGACCAGCCTGAGCAAGAGCGAGACCCCATCTCTACCAAAAATAGAAAGAAATTAATTGGACAGCTAAAAATATATATAGAAAAAATTAGCCGGGCATGGTGGC
>CAUYSK010115683.1:0-14128 GCA_963575035.1 Avahi laniger
GGCGCATGCCTGTAGTCCCAGCTACTTGGGAGGCTGAAGCAGAAGGATTGTTTGAGCCCAGGAGTTTGAGGTTGCTATGAGGAAGGCTGATGTCACAGCACTCTAGCCCGGGCAACACAGTAAGACTCTGTCTCAAAAACAAAAATACATGTAATAGAAAGCTATCTACTTTTCTAAATCGCTTACATTTGATTGTGGCAAATATTGCTTCAAACATTTCAGCAAAGCACTAAAATTAATAATCAATATTTGGCACCTAGTATTTTGAATGCATCATAGATGATACAGCACGTAAAAGCTATTAAAATGTCCAGACCCAACATTCCAGGAAGTAGCAGGAGTGCGTGCTCTCCCTCTCCCGTCCGCTGGTAATGCAGGTGAACGCCATTCACGGCCACTTTGGCAGAGGTGACTGAGGTGCTAGAAGAAAAAAACACCCATCCCCACAGAGGGGAGGAAGGGACAGGGAGAAATTTGTCAAAGGATACAAAAGTAAGCTAGACAGAAGCAGTAAGTTCTAGTGTTCTATACCACTGTAGGATGACTATAGTTAACAATCTCATATAGCTTCAAATAGCTAGAAGGATGGTGAATATTCCCAACACAAAGAAATGATAAATGTTTGAGATGATGGATATGCCAATTACACTGATCTGATCACTATGCGTTACATGTATCAAAACATCACTATGTACCCTATGGATATGCACAATTAAGTCGATTAAAAAATAAAAATGTTTTCTAAAAACCCGACCCCAAAAGAAAAATTGTTTAGCAGTACAAATTTAAGGTAGCAAAACTGTTCTTTTACGTGCATGAGTCAGCTCCAGCACCCTCTCCGGATTCTTGGATTGCCTCAGTTTCCCAATTCTGAACAATGACATGAGTCTATCTTCCTTACTGGACTGCAGATCCGAACTGTGCCTTCATGCTCGAATATGCCACAGCCCCAGCCCGGGGCTCACCCTGCAAAAGCACTGGGAGCCCTGCTGGAAGCAATGGCACACAGGCCTGTGGCATGTGCCAGGGAGCTGGAAGCTGAGGGAGCCCAAGCGCAGCTGCTGTGGGGGCTCCTCACAGTGAGGGGCAAGGCGGGCAGAAGCAGGCACTCGCGCCACCTGCCGGCACGTCAGCAGGCCTAGCGGAGGTACAGGCTTGTAGCAGCCTTGACGGCATTCTAAAGGATGTGACTGATCCCAGGGGGCCGGAAGGAAGGCCTGGATCTCAGGCAGTGCTTGAGGTGTAAGGCTTCTTATGTGGTCTGGCCAGCTGCAAGAGGGCTATAGTCAGGAATGCCCATTTGCACTGAGATGGTCACACCCGTTTTTTAAGATGTTGAAATATTTCTGTGTTGACTGTTAAACAGCCATGTCCATAAGCCCCCATCCCAAAAGCCCTCCCTCCTACCACTAGCCTTGGGGCAGGGCTAATGGCAGATGTGTCCTGCCAGAATGACACGTGTGTTCCGATTAACCTTTCCTTAGCTGCTCTTCCGCAGCTCCACAAGAGGCGTCCAGGGCTGTACACAATAGAGCACACGCAAGGGCCCTGCACCAGCCCCAGCAGCCTCTGCTACTTTACCAGATGGCTCAGTGACGCACAGAAGGGACACGGCAGCACGCAAGGGAGGCATTAAGAGGAGATGCTCCTCTTCTCCTAGTGAATTGTTGATAAACTAAAATCAACCACTGCCTCCTTTTTCTTTTACATACTCCCTTCCCTACCCCTCCCCTTAGTCAGAATGACTCCTGAAACGCAGCACTTTTGAACAAGCAAAGTCCTATTTCCTCTTTTGGTTTCATCTCATTAGCCAACTTCAAGTAAGAAAGAAACAACTCCAGAAACAAATGAGTTGAATACAGGTACATCTAATCTTAATACACAATTTTTGGAAAAATACAGGCAGAATGAGGTGGTAATAAGGCCTGATGTAACTGTAAGCTCATTATCTACAGAAACACTAATTAGAGGAGCAATTATAAAGCCACAGAGCACTGGCAACAGTGGCACCACCAATTTGCTTATTATTAACATCCTATTGCTCAGAGGAATTCATCTCCGTGGTCAAGATGGCTTCAGATAGCTGAGGATCAAGACAGAGGCAAATAAACGCACTCTGCCGAGAAGACTCATTTCAGCAAACGTTTGCGTGTTGGTGCATCTGCTTTGTTCGATCTAGTAGGAGAGAAGATAAAGACAGAGCATTTGCCCTGCAGACCCTCAGGGAGGCTGTTATGACTGAAGAAAGGAAGAGCTTGAGGTACCTGGAAGGAACGAAAGTTCTTAACAGTATTTTCTCCCATGTTTACTAAATAAAATGAGGCAACTCCCTAAACAGAGATGACCAGCAGTTACCCGGCTCATGTTAGTAATAATGTGCATGATACTACCCTTTTTCTGTGTTACTCCTTGTGTGTTAGAGATTTGTTAGGGGCTCCCTTCCCTGAAGTGTTGAGTCTTCTGCACCGTGAGGCTATCAGGTGTAACGGGAGGCCCCTCTCCCTCCTTCTCATCATCCAAAGCTGGTCCGTTTCTGGGACCGGGTGTTGCTGCCTCGCACTCTCTAAGCCAGCACCAGGGCACCAGTGCACATAGGATTCTTTGTCTCAGCTCCCATGATCATTCCCAAGTCTCTTCTGCAAAACCCTCTAACTTCCCCTCTGCACTTTGCTGCATCTATGTTTTGATTTCCCATTCCAAACTGCATTTTTTTTTCTAATTACTACCATCCTATATTCTTTTGGTTGCCTAAAAATAATACAGAAACAAAACCAGGTAGTTTAGAGTTCAGCATAATGGGAACTCAATGTTGGGGAAGTATTCATAAAGGCAGAAGACTTGGAAGCTAGCTTTAGAGGACAGAGAGGTCATCTCAGGGCTGGGTAGCGATATCTGAGAAGAGCGAAAAAGTAGCATTTGAGATGAACTGGCAAAGATGGGCAAAACTCTGAAAAAAGAATATGGTGGGGAGGGCATTTCTTGAAGAAGAAATAGCATGGTCACAGGCCCGGGAGCGGGAGCCGTATGGGGAGACAAGCCAGTGTCCACCCTAGCAGGAGTGTGAAGGCAGAGCGTGAGCCAGGCTGGGGCCACGTTGTGAAGGGCTTTGCAGCTAGGCGGAGGGAAAAGAGAATATTCTGGGTGCTCTGTCATCAACGTCCTGCATGTCCATCATCCATCACCAGAGTACCTGCCATTATCACGTGGGCCCATGCCCTGGGGTTAATGGAGCCTGCCAAAAGGATTGTTTATGAACAAAAGCAAATCAATTTCCAACATAAGACAAAGGGGCCAGGTGCGGTGGCTCATGCCTGTAATCCCAGTACTTTGGGAGGTCGAGGCGGGAGGACTGCTTGAGCCTATTAGTCTGAGACCAGCCTCGGCAACATATCAAGACCCCATCTCTAAAAACTTTTTAAAAATCAGCAGGGGATCGTGGCACGCACCTGTAGTCCCAGCGACTCCGGAGGCTGAGGCAGGAGGATTGCTTGAGCCTAGGAGTGTGAGGTTGCAGTGAGCTAGGCTGACACCACTGTACTCTAGCCAGGGTGACAGAGCGAGACACTGTCTCAAAACAAAAATTTCTGGGGTCGGAGCCAGGTAGCTACATTTTTTTAAATTACCCAGATTCTAATAGGCAACCAAGGTTGAGAATGACTGAGTTAATTTCTTGGAGGAAAAAAAATCCCATCTCCCTTTTAAAGCATGCCTTCCTACCTTGTGTTTACCCTAGACTCCCTCTTTCTGAAAGGCTGAGCACGCAATTTTGCGAAAGGAAAGGATGACCTTACAACAGCAGTGAGGCGGCTGAGCTGCTCCCCTCAGAGAGGCAGAGGATACCATTGGGAGAGGCAACGTCATAACACTGTGGCAAATAATTAAACTGAAGCTAACCTTTGCGACTATGTGTCATGCACACTAAGAACTTTACATAGCCCCCTCATTTTGCTCTGAGGTGCACATTATACTTAACCTAATTTTACCACTGAGGAGCCTGAGGATCAGGTAATTTGCCCCAGTCCCGCTGCTAGTAACCTGCAAAGCCAAGATGGGCATCTGAGTGCCTGACCCCAGAGCCTCAGCTCTTTAGCACTTTGCTTAGAGATAAAAAATGGGGCTAGTTAATAAGACACACCCTCATTTTGGAAGTCCTCATTCAGTAGTATATATTCAGCTATTCTTTTGTTTCTTTTTCCAAGTAGTCATTAGCCACAATAAAGTATTAACTAATCCCAGGGCTCGAAATTTTTATGATTTTTACATCTTTTATATATTGTATTATTTAGATATTCCAATTGTACCTACTAATTACTTGGTATTTATTATGTCTCAGGCCTTTTCATTTGCTGTTTCAAATCCTCACAAAAACTCTCCAAGGCAGGAGGCTCAGAGAAGTTGAGTAACGTGCATATATTTGCCCAGCTAAGAAGTGGCAATATGGCCATTAGAACTCCAAAGACCAGGACTCCTCTCTAACCTCACGGCAGAACAAAGTCCTTAGCAGGGCTCAGGCACTGCCAGATAGAGGGTGATGGCGGCGTCAGTGGAAGGATGGTCTCTGATTCTCTGGCAGGGTATACCAAGGTTGAACTTGGAAAATATTTTCCTTCAGGTAGACTGTTAGGTTCTGTAAGTTATTGATATTATAACTATATATAACACACAATTTCAGGTAGAAAAGGCTTTTTTGACCTGACCCAGAAATAAACCACTTTCCAGATCATGTAAGAAAAGGGTCAAAGTTCCAAACAACAAACTTAAACAAACACATTTTAGGAACACAACTCAGTTGTAGGTTGGGTACTGGCTGTTTTGAAGCGAAGTATTTATTTACCTACTTATGTTGGGCTGCGGCCTTGATTCAGGATGAACCAATCCCATGCTTGTTTTCCCAGATTTGCAGCTGCATTTATAAAATGGCAGTACAAAATCCAGAGAAACCTGTTTTTCAGACCCGTTTTAGGAAGAATGATCTGCAGTACAGCTAGGTAGCTGGGGCTTTCCTGCAATCATTAAATAAACTATCAGAACTATGATATTGGTACAATCCCTGTAACCTGATTTCAATCCCTTTCTGCAGACAGGAAACTGGATAAAATGTCCATTTTTCACTATTGATGTATCTAGCCGTGGCCATTGACCTGTTTTTTCATCTATCAAAATAGTCCTGAAAATCTTCTAATAATTCCAAAATAATAATAAAAGAACCTAAATGAAATATGAAACTCAAGAGCTAGCCAATCACATAAAAATTTAAAAGCTGTTCGGATATGCCTTTCTATCTCCTTCCAGATTAAGTTCTCAATCTAGACGTTTCCACAGTCGATCAAGTAAAGTTCTAAATGCCAGGTACCCACCTAGCATTTGACTTTTTTCCTAGTCACTAATGGAATTGACCCATCAACAGTTAATTGCATGCATGCATTGCATACATCTGTGTGTGCATATGTGTGTGCACGTGTGTCTGTAGAAACTAAAGTAAAGCAAGCTTCATGCTGCTTTATCGACATTTCTACCCAGAATCTCTAGAAACCAACAGTACCCACTATCAAGGCAGCAGGTCAGAGACTAATCCAGTTTTTTGTCGTTATTGTTTTATCTCAAATGGAGGGAACGGAGGGAGGACAAAAGAGTAAAACGCAGCTTCCCGGGTACCTCCACACACCTACCTCAGATCCTCCAGGATCTGAGAGTGAGGCCCGGGATTCCGCTTTTCATAAATTCGCAAGATGGCTCTTTTGCACATTAAAGTTCCAGATCAGCAAACAAGAGAAAAGTCAGGGAACTCGGGACTCGGGACTGAAGCCTTAACAGGGCTAGGAGAGCTGAAGGGCGGACCCGGCGGCCAGCTGCGCCTCGGCCCTCCCCGCGCCGACAGCCCACCTGCGGCCGGCGCGCGCCCCTCCCGCCGCCCCCCGAGCGCGCCGACGCAGGAGCCTCCCGACTGGGCACGTGCCGTTACCCGAACGCCGCCGCGGGCCCGGCGCGGGGGACGTGGATCCCGACCTTCAGCGCCGAGAGGGACCGCCGCAGCACGCCCCGGCTGCCCAGCGCGGCGGCCATGTCTGAGCTCCCGCCGCAGGGGGCGCCCGCGCCGGGTCTGCCGCAGACCTCGGCCCGCCCCGCCTCCACGCCCCGCCCACATCCGGCCCCGCCTCCACGCCCCGCCCTCAGCCTGTCCCATCTCGACGCCCTGCCCACAGTAGGGCGTGCCTTGACGCCCCGCCTCGACGCCCCGCCCCGCCCCGCCCCGGCCCGTCCGCCGCGAAGCCCCTCCCTTTCAGCCCGCCCCCTCCGAAGCCCCGCCCCGCCCCGCCCCGCCTCGACGCCCCGCCCACAGCCGGCCCCGGCTCGACGCCCCGCCCCGCCCCGCCCGCTTCAGGCCCGGGACACACAGAAACCCGGCTGGGGTTTCGCCAGTCCTGAAATGGGCCCGGCGCCCTCCCCGGCTGCCCGCCTTCCTCCCTGCATCAGCCTTGCCTCCGCGGTGATGGTCCCAGCGGGCGCCGGCCGCCCGGCCCGTCGCGGCGGCGACCGTGGCCATTGCAGGGGGCGAGGCCGCCCGCCATCCTTCCCTCTCTGGTGGGCGTCCAGCCGGGGGCTCCGGAGCGGCGGGTGGAGACTCGGCGCCATGGCT
The DNA here is from genome assembly GCA_963575035.1 of Avahi laniger. Taxonomy (NCBI): domain Eukaryota; kingdom Metazoa; phylum Chordata; class Mammalia; order Primates; family Indriidae; genus Avahi; species Avahi laniger. The sequence goes on from CAUYSK010115683.1 coordinate 6,638, forward strand.
GGCTGCTAAGGGTGGGGTGAGGTGCACTCGCTTTTAGGGGTGATGGGATCTATGTATCTTTTTCTTTACACCACTTCATGCCCGTTAGAATGGCTACTAGCAAAAATCTCAGAAACGAGTGTTGGCGAAGATGCGCAGAGATAGGGACCGTTGTGCGGTGCTGGTGGGAATGTACGATGGTGCAACCGCTGTGGTAAACAGTACCGCGGTTCCTCGAAAAATTAAACATAGAATCACCGTATGATCCAGCAATTCCACTTCTGGGTCTACACCCGAAAGAATTGAAAGCAGGGTCTTGAAGAACATTTCTACACCCATGTTCATAGCAGCATATTTCACAACAACCAAAAGGGTGGAAGTGACCCAAGTGTCCAACAGCAAATGAATGCATAACCAAAATGTGGTCTGTCTGTACAATGGATTATTATTAAGCCTTAAAAAGGGAGGAAATTCTGACACATGCTACAACGGGGATGAACTTGGAGGACATTATGCTAAATGAAGTAGACACAAAAAGACAAGTACTGTGTGATTCCACTCGCCGATGTACCTAGCGTGGCCAAATCATAGAGACAGACAGCAGAAGGGCGGTTGCCGGGGGCGGAGGGGGCGAATGCGGAGGTGGTGTTTAATGGGGACGCACTTTCAGTCTGGGAACGTGAGCAAGCTCTGGAGATGGATGGTGGTGCTGGCTGCACAACGCAGTGAATGTATTTCATGCCGCTCAACTGTGCACTTAAAAATGGTTTGTAGTATTTGTGTATTTTATCACAATGTTTTTTTGACTATATAATTCAAGCTTCATAAAGCTTATAGACATTATACACAATTGAACGGTCAGTGGTGGAAAAACAACTATCCCATTTTGGGCTACCTTAAGTGGAAGTAACTAGCAGATTCATGGTTACTGTTGTAGCCTTGGCTTGGATGATTGGAGACAACAACTTCCTTGCAGATTGCATTATTTTTCCTCCAAGAGACCCTTCTTGTATCATAGTCTTGTGCTTTTAAGTGCTGTAGCTGTGGAAAGTTCTATCACCTGCAGGGTCCTCACTGGCCCATTGGAGCTTCTTGAGTAGTAAAGGCAGTTTGGGCCTAATACAGAATATGAAAAAAGTTTATATTCTACTTTCAACATAAATCTATTATTACATTAATTCCCACACAGAAGGAAAGTTAAATATATAATGTTTGAATTGTTTTTAATATCATTTGACTTTCAGAAATCTTTAGTGAGGTCAATATTTCTTTTTTTCTGAAATGTTGAGATTTCTTGTCAGAGATGATGAGGGTTAAATACAGTTGTCTGTACAATTTCAACACGTTACCCTATTGTAAGCAAAAATAGTAGCACCGAGTTTTTAGGTTATTGGTGTCATGGTTTAAGTACACACATGAGAGCTAGTTTTTTATGCATAACGCAATTGTACAGTTGAAAAAATAACTGCCATTTTTGTGCCAGACACCTTAAGGTACATCATCTTATTTTAATCCTCACATCAACTTTATGTGCTATTGCCTCCTCATTTACAGATGAGGAAACTGAGGCCAGGAGAGGTTAGGAAGCAAGCCCTACGTTACACAGCTGAAGAGTGGCAAGGGGGCATTCCAACCTGTTTAATTTCAAAACGCAACACTTGGATTATTACATACCGTAGAACCCACTGTAGTAGCATTAGCTCTTCAATGATTTCTTTGTAATCAGCTGCTTCTAAAATCTTGAATATTTACACTATTATTAGAAAAACCTTTTCTTTATAACACCCATTAAAATGTACACCAAAATACTATCTAAAGCATTTTGTGAAGAAGAGCTCCTTTTCTTATTCCTGAAGCTCTAACTTCACATGATAAACCCAAAGTGAAGATTATGACTATAGAGACAAGTGGCAAATCTGCCCACCAAGACGGTGGGGGCTGGAAGTGGGTCCTATTTACCGCTAATAACCCCAGGGTATGAATGAGTATATTTCTTGGAACCAGGTTTGGATTGTCTTCTTTCTCATTTTCTATTCGGTGTCCTTCTGCTGACTTGGTTTCTGCCCACGAACAGGAGGGTCCTAAACCCACAGAGGCACACTTGGCTCTTTTCTGCGTGGTGCTGAGAGACGGGGAGGTGAAGGCAAGGCCTCGGAGCCGTGTGGGAAGGACAACAGTGCTGCAGGTCTCTCGTATGGGGGCCGAAATGATCTGGGAGCTTCTATTCTTTTACCGTCAGCTTCCTCTCTGGGGCCAGCAGGAGGGAGAAGGGGGAGCGTGCACAGGAGGTGCCAGCCTCGGTGGCAGAGGCACAGTGGAGCATCCCAGACTGTTCCAGTCATACAAACACACACATCACCTCAATGGCCTGTAGTTGAGATATTAAATTTTATTTTAAAAAGTTCATTTAAAAAACTGCATTTTTGTCTAATATTGATCATTCAATCTCTTTGCAATTTTAGAAGCTTTAGAACACTGTTAGGATGGTGGAACAAGGGATACATTTAGAAAAGAAGTCACCCAGGCCCCTCTGACGAAAGCTGGACCCTGTCCAACCTCCAGTCTCCCTCTCGGCCTGGCGTGTGGCAGCTCGGGGACAGAATGGAGGAGCGCTACTGTCCAGCGGTGGGCTTCTCAACCAGGGCAGTTCTGCCTTTCCAAGGAACATCTGGCAGTGTCTAGAGACGTTTTTGTCACAGCTAGGAGAGGGAGGAAGAGGAGAACAGTACTATTGACATCGAGGAAGTAGAGGCCGGGGATGCTTCCACACATCCTACGAGGCACACGACAGCCCCTACGACAAAGAATACCCAGCCCAAGACGCCAGCGGTGCCGAGGCTGAGAAGCGCTCCAGGGCTGCAAAGGTGTGTGTCTGCTGGAGTTGGGAGGATGCAGAATCAGAACCAACAACACCAAGGCACCAGAATCCCTTCCGACCATCACTGTACCGTTCTTGCCCTCTGTCTTGGCCAAGCACATGGCATTTCCTTTCCGTTTAGCAAACTGCCAGCAGACGCTCTGGACGGCCCACCAGAGTTCAGGCTCCTACTCTTCCATTAATAGTTCCTTCAGGTTCCAGGTTGGCTTTGGAAGGTCAAATACTAGAGATACAACTGCCAGACTCAGAAGCTGTCCTTTTTACTGTGTGGCACACAGAAAAAAATAACACCATTTCTATAGTACACTGGGGCAAACTGAGGAAGCAGCTCAACGTGATCAGCCCTGAGACTCCAGTCACAACCAGACGCGACGATATTAATATTCCCTGCATACCTGTTCCCTCTTCAGGACACCCAGGCTAGGTGAAAGTACCAGAATGCTAGGAAAGTACTTAGAAAATTAATCAATTTTTGTAGTGGTCACATTTAGTGGCAATTCCTTACAGTAACAGCCTGGGAAATTCTGATGGTTCCCTCCCCCTCTATTTTTTTCCCTCCTTAGTATCGCCCCTTAAAATCTCTTCAGTTAATTTACAAATTAACTAAATGTAAGTTCAGTTAAAAATTAATTTATAACTTAATAGAGAGTGCGCGTAATTCTTAAAGCCTGCAGTGACTGATACAGCATTTGATACAGACATTAACAGTCCCTATAATTTGGGAATGAACTGCTGTTATAATACAAAAAAACCCTGCACAGGATGTAATTTGGGGACAAACTGTGGTTATAATACAAAAGAATTGCACAGGACTTAGAATTTTACAGTACTCTGGTTATAACAGGAGTCTATGTGGAAGAGAGCACCAAATAAGAAAGCTGATTTATTTTATGTTCTCTGAATTTTTTTTTTTTTTCTCAAAGTCTAGGAAACTGAATGACTAGCGTGATCGTGGGTTATAGCACGAGCTGAAAGAAAGGACCTTCCTGGTTCTCTCCCTTTCAAAACCCAATTAAACTCTTTTGATTGGTGCTGGCACATGAACAGGTTTACACTTTCCTGAGAGGGCTGTTTGTTTCAGATTCCTCTTCCGTTCTGCAGCTACGAAGTGCAGGACACGTTTATGCAGGCGCAGAACCCACTTCAGGGAGGAAAGAATTCTGAACGCGCCGAGGCAGCGCACTTCCCAACAGGCTATTCACCAAGTGAGGGGGCTGCTTCTGCTGCCGACGCCCTCCAGGGCTAGTTCCGGCTGACGTGGATCAAGCAGTTCAGAAGGTCTATTCTGGAACACTGGTAGAGTGCGCGGGCCAGCTTTCCCACCGTGGCCCCCTTAACACCTTCCCTCATCAGCCACTTCTGGAGCATCTGGTAAACCTTCTCTTTGAGTCCATCTCGCTCATAGTCGTGGTCAATTTCATCAATCTGAGACTGAGTGAAGCCCAGCTTACGGGCACAGTTTTTCCAGTGCTTTCCCAGATTTTCCCTGACTGGGTCCAGGTGTTTATCAGTCAGACTAGTGGTATTATCTGCCAAACGGAAAAGAGAAAAAGGTATCAAGCTATGACCCCTTCCTGAATTGCTAAAAGCCCTAAGTGAAGGGTACCGGGAGACAGTGAGAAAGATAACTTCTTGATCATGTCGCTGCTCACTCACTGGAAGACACTGCAAGCCTGCTCGCCTACATGGAGTCTGTGTGTGAATCAGAATAGGGCACTTCTTGCTTCTGGCAGGTGAATCCTGGCTTTGTGAACAAAACCCCTGTGTGGCTACCAGGTCGGGCCTTAGCCGGTGGCCCTGTTTATGTTAGACCTTTCCAGATATAAAGGGAAAAAACACCATTTTTGTTCCTTTTGGACATTTCCCACTTACATCTGGCCAGAGTCAAGGCCACCCAACTCCTGATTCTCCTCACCCACCTGTTCACTTTCGTCTTTCTTAGTCAAGGAAATTGAGACCATCAAGTGTGAGCTTGTTCAATTACAAGGCCTCCCCGTGTCTTTCAAGGGATGAGGCGTCTACACTCTTTAAGGCCCATTTTTGGACCCATCCCTTGCCTTACCCCTCTCCCCAGCTCTGCTGTCCCCTCTTCTTCTATAGCCAGATCCTCTCTTTCCACTAATCCCTTCGTCTTAGCCCTTCACAAAAATAATCAATAAAAGGAAAACATACCAACATAAAACAACCACAACAAACCAACCATATTCCTTGATCCTCCTCCTTTCTCAGTAAACTAAACACAAGGAAAAAGACATCTCAGGTGCCGTGTCTCACACCTGTGATCCCAGCACTTTGGGAGGCTGAGGTGGGAGGATTGCTTGAGCCCAGGAGTTTGAGACCAGCCTGGACAACACAGCGGGACCCTGCCACTACAAATAAATAGTAATATTAAAAATTAGCCAGGCACGGTGGTGTGCACCTGCAGTCCCAGCTACTCAGGATGCTGAGGTGGAAGGATCACTTACACCCAGGAGTTGGCAGTTACGATGAGCTATGATTGTGCCACTGTCTCAAGGAAAAAGGAAAAAAATAATCTCATTTTCCCCCAACTCCCATTCTTTCCTCAGCCCCTGTAATGCAGCCTGTCGCCACCCCTGGATGTCAGCAGTCCAAGAATCTCCCAAGATACTTGACATATTTTGCCAACATTTCTTTAGAAGAGGGTTCCTGGGTTTTATCACATTCTCCAAAGTATCTGTGGCTCCCCAAAAAGTTAAGAATCTCTGTTACAGGTATTCCTTTTTCTTTTAATATCCCTGGGGGTAAAAGGGATGTTCTGGGTATTTTAAAGGCTACCCTTCAAATGAGTTTGAGGAGGGATTGGCAAACTGCAGCCTGAGGGACAAATCTGGCCCTCTGCCTGCTTTTGTAAATAAAATCTTACTGGAACACAGCTATGGTCATTCATGTACATACTGTCTATGGTTGCTTTTACACTACAATGACAAAGTTGAGTAGTTCCAAGAGGGATCTCGAAGCCAACAAATCCTAACATACTTATTAGCTGGCCCTTTAGAGAAAAAAATTGTCAATCACAGGGTTAACCAGAAAGCTGGGTTCTTAATCACATTGTTTTGGCCTTATGACTGCTTTTCCCAGATTGTACTTTGGGATTAATGTTGTGGGTCTGCATCATAGAACCCTGTAAGAGACAGCTCTCTCGTTTTTATCGACCTTACTATGTTCCAGGCAGCATTCTAACCTTTTTACACATATCGACTCATTTAATTTTCACAACATAGCCATGAATTAGATACTGAGATTATCCCTGTATTATAAAGTCAGTAAATTACAATGGAATTACATGGAAATCACAAAGATATTTTACAGAGAAAACATAGGAAAACTTTTAGAAACAATCATCAGAGAAATTTTAAGATTCCACTATGTCCCTTTTGACAAGTAAGAAAGTTCAAGGTTGCTAGACATTGGGTCCTTCGAGAGCTTCTTACCAAAGATATCTTGGTACTTAGAAGCTGGCTCTTCCTTCAAGTTCATGTTCGTGCTCTCTGGAAGTGATGAACCCATTCCACCAATCTCCATGTAATTGTAGGCTCCAATCTGAATGCCACTACTATTGAACACGGTGCATTTTATAGGCTCGTCTGAATAGAGAGAAACACACAAGTAAGCACTTCCAGATCAAAAGCAAGAGGAAAAATACAGCATGGTGAAAAAGCAGGGCTTTACCCCAAATGTAAAGTTAAATTAATTATCCTATGCTGCCCTTTAAAATTTCTTTCTTTAAAATGTGGCTAAACTACCTGATACCTATTAGGATGGCTACTATCAAAAAACAGAAAATAGAAAATATTGGAAAGGACGTGAAGAAAAGGGAACTCTTTGCTCTGCTGGTGGGAATGTAAAAGGTGCAGCTCCTGTAGAAAACAGTACAGAGGTTCCTAAAAAATTAAGAATAGAATGGCCACATGATCCAGCAGTCCCAGTTGTGGGTATATACCCAAAAGAATTGAAAACAGGGTCTTGAGGAAATATCTGTATACTCGTGTTCATAGTAGCATTATTCACGACAGCCCAAAGGGTGGACACAACCCAAGTGTCCACCAGGAGATAAGCAAGATGTGGTCCATACACACAGTGGATTATGATCCGGCCTACAGAGGAAGGTAATCCTGTCACATGCTGCAACATGCAGGAACCTTGAGGGCACCTGCTGAGTGAAGTAAGGCACTCACAAGACAAATACCATATGATTCCACTCTTATCAGGTACCCCGAGTAGTCAGATCCATAAAGCAAGCAAGTAGGATGGTGGTTGTCAGGGGCTGGGAGGAGGAACAGAGAGGTGGTATTTAATGGGGACAGAGTTTCAGTCTGCGAAGAGGAGAAAGTCTTGGATGGATGGTGGTGATGGTTGTACAAAAATGTGAATGTAAGTAATGGCACCGAATTGTACTTAAAAATGGTTAAAATGGCCGGGCGCGGTGGCTCACGCCTGTAATCCTAGCACTCTGGGAGGCCGAGGCGGGTGGATCATTTGAGCTCAGGAGATCATTTGAGCTCAGCCTGAGCAAGAGCGAGACCCTGCCTCTACTAAAAATAGAAAGAAATGATCTGGACAACTAAAAATATATATATAGAAAAAATTAGCCGGGCATGGTGGCGCATGCCTGT
>CAUYSK010115684.1:0-42574 GCA_963575035.1 Avahi laniger
TCTTAGGGACTAATCCAAAATATTGTTTAAAAAAATATATAGACATGCCTATATTGATAGTAGTAGTTTATTTATAATAGTAGAGTATTGGAAGACATATAAATGTTCAACAAAAGGGGACTGATTAAATAATTTTTTTCCACTTTCCTGATAGAAAATTTTATATCCTGGCTCGGTGTAGTGGCTCACACCTGTAATCCTAGCACTCTGGGAGGTCAAGGGAGGAGGATCACTTGAGGTCAGGAGTTCGAGACCAGCCTGAGTAAGAGTGAGAGCCCATCTCTACTAAAAATAGAAAAAATTAGCTGGGTGTTATGACATGCGCCTGTAGTCCCAGCTACTAGGGAGGCTGAGGCAGGAGGATCGCTTGAGCCCAGGAGTTTGAGGTTGCAGTGAACTAGGCTGATGCAATAGCACTTTAGCAACAGAGCAAGACTCTGTCTCAAAAAAAAACAAAGAAAGAAAGAAATTTTTTTATCCATTAGAAATAGTAAATATAAATGAAGAATGTATGTACTAACATGTTAGAATGTGTAAAATGTAAGTGAAAAATTCAGGTAATAAAATTGAATTCATACTCTTATTCACTATACAGTAAATCATATTATGAAGAAAGACTAGGAGAAAATGTTCAGAATGATAATTGGATTAGCATGGAAGGATATGCAATGTTTTTCTTCTTCCTTATTTATAAAATATTTGCTATGGTTGGTATATTACATTTTTTAAATCAGTATACATTTATTATCTCACAGTTTCTGTGGGTCAGGAGTTTGGACATGTCTCACGTATAAATGATAACCCAGGGACACTGTTGTCAGGGTCTTCTAAGGCTTCAACCAAAGTGTCCGCTGGGCTGCGTTCTCATCAGGAAGCTTGAAGGGGGAAGACTCCACTTAACAGAGTACAGTGGGGTGTTGGCAGAATTTAGCTTGAAGGGGGGACACTCCGCTTAACAGAGTACAGTGGGGTGTTGGCACATTTTGTTGGCCAGAGGTCACCTTCAAGTCCTAGAGGCTGCCCACAGTTCTCTGCCACATGGATCTCTACATAATCTGTTCACAACGTGACAGTTTATTTCTGCAAGGTAAGTGCGAGTATCTCTTTCCAGTTACAGAGTCTGGTATTTTACAATTTCAATTAAATTTTTTTTAAAGCATCTTTTCCAGTATCACATGACAAAGCAGGGTTTGAACCCAGTACTTCCCATCATATTATGATGATCCTTGTTGATTTGTAGTTCTGATATCAGACAAGCTCGTAGATAACCACCTCATATAGTAATGACAATAGAAATTTATGGAAGGATTACCATGTATTGGACACTTCAAAATTTTTAAGATATATTTACTCAAGTAATCGTCATTGTGATCATATTGTAGCTACTCTTACCCTCATTTTACAGATGAGGAAATTCAGGCACAGAGGCTAAGAAACTTGTGCAAGCCCGTAACAGTAAGTAGTAGAACCAACATTTTCACTTCATTAGTGTGAATGCAAATGCCGCACTCTTAGCCACTAGGCTCTACTGCCCATCCAGGTGGTGGGTTGGGCTAGAAGGTGCCCTGTGAAGACCTAGGTTTGAGTTCTTGCCTTGGTCGCTGAGTAAACTTGATCAGAGCTCATTGTCTGTATTAGTAAGATTACATAAGCAATACATCTTCCCTGTTTAACTCGTGACTTATTAAAAGGATTTCTTGCAAACTATAAAGTGCTTTCCAACGTACGGTGCATATGCTTTCCCTTGGGAAGCAATGATGTATTTTAAAATAAGTACTAAATAAAATGGGTAAGTTGACGAGCTATGCATGAACGCAATCAGGCTGGCCAGTGTTGGGTAAGTCCCATGCTTTCTCGTAGGGAAATCTTATTTTCTTTATTCAGAAGACGTGGGGTAAGAGCACACTTTTCAGAGACATGTTAGCGCTTGCCTCGTGATACGGTCTGTGTCCACTCAGCCAAGTTCATCAACTATGATTTAATAAACATGTCAGGCCTTGTGGATGTTTTCTCAGCAAGTTGTTTTACAGAGATAGAGAGAGACAAACCTCAGCCCGACAGGGAGGGGGCGGGATGGAGGTGGGCCCAGAGCACGTGTTACAAAGGCTCGGCGTCAGTGCAGCAGTGTGGGCAATGGTACTGCGAAGCGCTGCGTGCAGGGGAGCTGAGCAGATTTGGTTTAAGAGATTGGGATCTTTTTATTAATAACAGGCCCCAAAATGTAACTACTCTTTTTGTTACATCCCCTGAAGTTGTAGGCATTGTGGAGAATGTTTTGTGACAAAATCAAGTGGCCCTGGAGGTCCTGTCTTATATGTTCTGTGTGCAGGTTATACGGCCTGATAGACCAGTGTCTTCCATAGGTGTAGGAAGGCTGGTTGAAAGCAGAGAACTTGGACTGTGTCATGGGAGGCACCATCTTGGTGGGTGTTAGGGTCATAGGATTGATTCCCTGCTCTGGTCTCGCTGCCAAGGTGCCTCAGGTGTGCCACGTCTACAGGGGGACAGTCCCTAACACACCCAGCTCCAAGGTTTCTGTGAAATGCGTCTCTCTGCTCAGAGAGGAAAGGTTACGGCTATCAGTTCAGATACCCTTTTTATTTGGTACGTTCTTCCTTGCCTCATGTCTTCATGGGGTAATGGCTAATTCAGCCTTGAAGAAATGGAAGACTTCACCTTTCATAGATATTTCAAATTTAAGTTTTTCATTTCAAAGTGAGTATTTCCTATCCCATGACCTACAGATTTATGCAATGAAGTTCTACCAGCTACGATGAGCTAATGAAAGGCTATAAAGGTTAATCCTTTTTCAGTTCTCTGTCTTGTGACATTTTATCATTAGTAATTTCCTCAGATGGCTAAGCTAGCGGATGGAGCAACCAATAGTGACCTTAAAATCTGGCCATTTTTCCTCAAAATCTGACACCATGGCATAGGTTTCCACGTAGAAAGCCCACTTTCCCATTAAAGTGGAACTAGATAGGTTCACACAGAATTAGCCGTTGTGATGCTTCACTTGTGATCTGCACGTGATCATCTGGAGGGAAGATATGGATCAAGAGCGTGTGCTTTGCTTCTCTGTGGTCTTGTGTGAGAATTTTGCATGTGGCTGCTTGAGTGCGGGATGGGGTCACCCAATCTAGACAGTCACATTCTCAGCAACAGGCCACAGGGAAGGGCATGGCCCTCTTGGGTGTGTGTGCTGTGAAACAGAAGCCAGCTGTGTAACCATGGATGGCCTAGTAAGCCGCTAGAAGCTACTCTTTCCAATCTGAAAGTGAAGAATAAATAATACCCTGCGTGGCTGACAATGTATGGAGAGCTTCAGGCATGAACCTACTTATAGGAAGTACTTAATAAATAGGACCACAGTGATCTCAGACATGCATGCGTTCATCAGACAGTTGTTGAGAATGTTCTACACGTTAGACATTGGACAGACAAATGCTTCCTTTGTTCACACACACACAAGTAACCCATTTTCACATAGGATAAAAATCACAGCGGGAAGAAAAGTTCCTGCTTGCTCATTAGCTCTCTCACAGAGGCGATCCCTGCGTAAGTCAAGAATGTTTTAACTGGATGTCAAAGCCAACGACGATTTGTCATTATCAAAGAAGAGGACAAGAGAAGACAAAGTGATTTCATGAGGGAATAATGGCTGTTTTTCTCCTGATTATGCTTGATTCTGCAGCTCACTGAGACAACCGAAAGATTAAAAAGTTTCACCCTCAGAATTACTGTTTTACATTTTATTAACCAGAGTGGCAAGTGTTTGGATAACTAGGACATTTACGGAAAGAGGCGCTGTAGGAGAAAGCCTACCCCATGAAACTAAAGATAGCCGTGGCTAATTTTAGTGACAAGACGAGCTGTTTTTCCATAAGGCTGTCACTGGGCTTGGTAATCCAGCACTTGCTTGCCAGTGACAATATGGTCTCAGGTGGATGAGCGCGTTGGTCCTGGAAGCCTCCTCAGCTGGTGGCGAAAGGAGTGTGGAATGATCCATATTCCCACGTCCTCTGCCGCCTGCGCTGCTCATTTCGCCCTACTGGCTGCCAACGTCTCGGTCTTCCATGATTCCTGGCCTTCTCTGCAGCGCCTGCTACTTTATATCCACCACGGACTTTCCAGCCTTGAACACTCCGTCTTTTCCTAGCCTCAACTTCGCTATTTCCATTTGCATTGAGTTTCCTATTTAGACTTTATCATCCCTTCTTCAGCCCGACCTGCATTTCAGTTCCTGTTCATCCTGGCTCAGCTTGTATATTGACTTTTAATTACTCTCTATTTGTAGTGAAAATAATAGAAAATGGAGTCAGGGACCTAGATTCCTGTCCCGGTGTACCTGCTGTGTCACCAGCATCTGAGCCCTTTCCTCCTCTGTCAGCGGAGACGATTCTCTCTGCTTTAGATCTGGGAGGGTGAGGGGCTTCATTAAGAGGAAAGCACCGACCCCATTACTCACATATGCTGGCTGGACCGTAAATGGGCACATGCAGTTGTTATTTGCTGCAAAGTTTTACACACTCCTGCAGTTAATATTCACGTCTTACTCTACTCACCCCACGTTAAGCCTGTGATAGCACCGGTTACCACCTTATACTGTGAATTTGTCTTTAGACACAAATTTCAGATTCCTAAATACTAACAGGGCATTCTCCTGTGAACCTGCTGCTTGGCTTTCTTTAGGCCAATGGCGATTAGTATTCTGGAACATATTGGTGTGTCTGTATATGTACATTTACATACACACATACATGTTTATTAGTATTGGATATACATGCACACACACACGTGTATGGATACTGTTTTCTGTGCTACTGAGTCAAGTACCGCTAACACAGGTATACAGAAGTTAGGCTTGATTGCACCGTACTATTTTATATTATCGTCAGATTCTTTAAAAGAAAACAGGGCTATACGAAAATGGCTTTCAGGGAGTTACGAATTGTGTAGAGATTCTAGAAAGTATCATCACGATCAGAGTTGGAAATGTTTTAAAGAATAATCTTTAGTCCTGTTGGAGTCGTGTAGAGAAGCTACTCCCTGGAAAGTAGTTTCAGTTCATCTAAAGAGTGAACCTCTCCAGTTAAAGGGAAGTTCTCTATAAAGAGGGCCTGCGTTGGTTGGCGAGGGAAGGAAGGAAGGAAGGAGAGCACCCCTGACTTGAGTAAGTTGAATACAGTTCTCTGCAGAGCTCAGAAGTTTATTTCGTGTCACCACGGTGGGCTCGTGTAGGCTGAACTCAACATTTCCATGTTACAGGCTATAATTAAGTCCTCTTTGAATGGTTTCACCTTCTGGGATGTTCAGTGAAGGGAAACTATTCTCATTTTGCCCGTTCTTTGGTCTTGGTTTCTTGACTCCAAAATGGGAAAGGAACAAATCAAACATCAGCAGAACTCAGGCTGGTAGTTAGGGCCGTGCACAGTTCAACTCTAAGCGTTAGGGTGCAAGAAAGACCCATCCCACGGGTTCAAATGGAGACTTTCTTTGCTCCTTCACTGACTCCGCCCAGCAACTGTACAGGGAAAAATAAGATTGGTGTAGGAAATTTTATTTTCTACACAAAAGAAGATCATGTGAGGCTTAATTTTTTTCTAAGTAAATTCCACATTTCCTCAGGTTCTAAAATTATATATCTTTTTTTTTTTTTTTTACTGTGGCTCACATATGTTTATGGGATATAGTTGCCCTGTTACATAAAACAAATATCACTGGACCCAGCCATTAAACCCCTGGTTAGTAAGTACAGTTCTCTGTCATTTGTGGCATATGCATCTGGTGTCAGCTGAAATGAACTTTGTTCAGCAAAATGGTCCGTAAATATTGGTGTGGGTTTGGCAACACGAGTGAGCAAATCTGTATTTCTGCCTCATCCGGAGTTTATCCAAACAAACCCAACAGTTTTATATTGAAAAATCCGGGCACTAATTGTTTCAGTCTCGAGTGTCCCCCCATCTGTCCCTGAGTATTAATCATCTGCAGAGCTTTTTGCTTTTAACGCGGCCGCTCAGCACTCGGGGGACAAACCACCCTCTCGGTTGTTAACTCTGCTTGAAGATCTGCCGGGGTTATTTTACTTAGCCTACGCAGTTTAACGTTCCCGAAAACAGAAATGTTAAACAAGGAGCCCTTCTTAGCGTGGGAAGAAAGGAGCTCACGAGGCGGTCACCGCAGCAGGCTGTCCCCGTGCCGTGTGAGCTAACCGAGAAAGGAAGCGTGGGGACATTTTCTCTGGCAGGACGGTTCGGGGCCTTGTCCTGTGAGCCGTCCACTGCTCCCTGGCTGTGGGCCCGGCCGTCTCCAGGTTAGCTGGAAAGCCTGGTGTCTTTATTTTTAAACTCGCTGTCACTTCCATGCCCCGTGGGAAGAGAATGTGAAAAGGATCATTTGTTCTCGGGCCGAGTTTCAGAGTTTGGATGCCAAGATATTCCTCGGGCTGCCTGGACTTTTTGAAATAAGTGAGAATACTAACCAGCCCTGAGGTCTACAATAACAACCTGAACGTTTGATGTGTTTAGTGGAAAAAAAAAAAAAAACAAAACCCGCAGGGGAATGTTGTCTGCGGAAGGTTGAAAGGAAATCAGTTGAGTCCTGAGACTTCAAGCGGTGGAATGTGTACGTTTTAGGATTAAGTTGAACACTTCGGGTCAGGGCCTGGGGTCAGACAGAAAGACCAAACAGCAGGCACCCGGGGAGTGGCGAGAGCTTGCGGAGGGTGCTGGAATTTGCCACCCTTCCCACTGGGCTGTGTGTCAGGGGCGTGCACAGGCAGGGGCGAGCCTGCCGCTTGCAGGGCCTGCCCGGTATTGCTGGGCTCTGTCTCCAGCGGACAGATCTCCGCCAGGCTGGGCCAGAAAGGCCGGGCGTGCTCAGTGTTCACTAGGGGTTGGCCTTTGCCTCGCAGTCAGCTGTCTGTCTGTGAACTGGGGCCACGCACCCCGGAGCTCACGGGAGAGCTTTCTGAGGTGCGCCCTGGGTACATTGCTTTATGGGAATTGGCTTCCAGGTCATCAGCTTCCTTATGTCCTCCTTCCTGCAGTTACGTGACCAGCCTTAGAAGGCTCCTCCGGCCAGGCTTTAAGCCAGCTCTCCTTCCCTTCCTAATTGCCCTTTTGCTACCTTACAAAAGGAAGACACACCCTTTGCCACACTTGCAATCTTACGATGATCCATTAGGCCAGGGTGTGTGAGGGGGACGTGGCTTTACGTTTGATTCCAGAGGTACGTGTGCCAAAACACTGGGAGGCCTCTGATCAGATTAAACTTCCTTGAGCAATCCAAATCACAGCTGTCCTTAGAAATATAACGCAAGCCCCAAGTGAGGGCTATATTTGTAATTTTAAATTTTCTGGTGGCTCCATTAAAAAAAAGGAAAAAGAAATGGGTGGATTAATTTTAATACTTTTTATTTAACCCAGTATATCCAAAATTTTACCATTTCAACATGTAATCAGTATGAAAAGCTACTGATGAGGTGTTTTGCATGCTTTCTGTGTACTAAGTCTTTAAACTTTGATTTATATTTTACACGTACAGCACATCTCAGTTCAGACTGGACATATCCCAAGTGCTCGCACAGCCACATGGGACTAGTGACTGCTACGGTGGGGCCAGCACAGGTTTAAGTGATGGAAAGCACAATCTTTAAGCTGTATTTGGGAACCAAGAAGTACTTAGACTGGTTCATGTTTGAATTATGGGAAAAAAAACCAAGCTGAGATTGAGAGCACTGATTAAGAACACGAACAGACGGAATCCCGGCCCCACCACGTATCAGTTGGGAGACTTTGGACAAGCTATTCAACCTCTCTTTGCGTCAAAAAATGAGAATAATAATAGTGCCTTTCTCATAATGATTGTTTTGAGGATTGAAAAAGCTAATCTATGTCAAGCACTGAGAAGGGTGTCTGGCATTTGGTATTTAAGTTTTACTATTATTATTATTTCTGGTAAAACCCACCAAGGTGAAGATTGCTTGGCCCAGGAGTTAGAGGCCAGTGCGCTCCAGCCTGGACGACAGAGCGAGACCTTGTCTTTAAAAACAAAAAAGAAAAAAACCCACCACGGTAGCCACGGTGTGGTGGCAAAAACTCTAGTTTTGTCAGAAGACCTGTATTTGAGATCTTCTTCTGCTAGTGATCACTTTGTGTTTTAACTTTTCTGAGCTTCAGATTTCACAAGTTTACATGAGTCAAACACCTCCTTTTTCCCGGGACACGTTGCTGTGTGACCAGATGGTAAAACGTGTATCATACCTGCCACTCTGGGGAATCTTCGTTATGCCGGCACGATGCTTTTAGGTGGTATTTTATCTCATCTGCCGACTAGCGGTGGTCTGGGAAAGGGGCTTTGTTTTCAGGCGGCATTGGGGACGTGAGGGTACAGAGCGGGGTGGCTAGCAGAGCAGAGAGGACAGTCACCAATGAAGGACCGCGAGGAGGGCTTGTGAAGACGTCTGAGGAAGGAGGCTGCTCCTGTGTCGCCGGAGGCCTGCGGTCCCTGGAGGGCACAGGCTGGCAGCCGGGAAGACCAGGGCAGGGAGAGGGCAGGTCCTACAGAGTGTGAATGCTGCCACCTCACGTCCACCTTCCAAATATCGTCAAATACCTGGGGTAAACCCTAACCTGCAACCGTCCAGACAGGGCGGTCGTGATGAGACGACGGGGTACTTATGCATTTAACTTTCCTCCTTGTCTTTTCATGGCTTGATAGCTCATTTCCTTTTATGGCTGGATATTTCATTGTCTGGATGTGTAACATGATTTTTTAATCTTTATGTGTGTAAATATTTCATAACTTTTAACGACTAAAACGATGAGCTTGGAAACAGCCCACTGCTGAGTACCCAGGGCCACGGAGCCGACTAATAGAGCTGCAGATTCTGTGAATCAATCTGTGTATTTTCCCCTGGGCTTCAGCTAAGCACCCTTTGCTTTGCTGTTCTGCATGTGCTGTACCAGATACTGGTCATGTCATCCTGCCTGTGATGTTGGGCCTGGGGTGGGGTGGGGGCCGTACTGTGACTTCAGACAGAAGGGCAGTGCTCTGAGGCAGAGCCATGCCGGAGGGACTTGAGTTCCCCAGCTGCTTATTAGGTCTTCGGAGCTGTGTCTCCAGCTCTGGGCAGGCTTTTGGATGGAAGATTTTGGAATCTTGCCTAAACACACTCATAAGATGATTTCTTAAGTGGGGCTTTTTCTGGGAATCTCAGTGGTTACTTCCTTCATCATTGCTGCCATGTATGACTCAGAATTTAACTACTTGTGCTTTTTTCCATGGCTATTATGTTACAGAAAATCAGAGTGAATCCTCTGTTATCTGGCATATTTGGGGGCAGATCATCTGATAAATATTTTTGTAAATGGTCACCATGTACTCCACAGTACACAGTGCTTTCAAAGAGTTAACGAAGTCGAATCTAGGAGTGTAGAGTTGGAAGGCTATAATTTAGTACACCTTCCTTCTTTTAAAAATGAAGAAATTGAGGCTTAAAGAGTTGAGTAACATGTGCAAAGTTACACAGCTAATTACTGATGGAGCTGGAAGTAGGAAATAGAGCTCCCCACTCCCTGCGTGTGTTCACTGCATCACGGAGTACGATAAAATATACTTAAACTGAAAACAATACTATAGACCATTATTCAATTTTCATTGGTTGATTGACAGGACTCCCCGATAGGACTTTATAGGTATAAAACCCATAAACTTTAGGATGCAATATTTGTGATACGTAGTCAGAAAAGCAGCTCTAAAGCTTTTTCATGCTTTAGTTAAATAAAATACGTAGTCAGAACAGTAGGTCTAAAGCTTTTTCATACTTTAGTTAAATAAAAGACAAGCTCTTAGGATGAAAGTTACTGGTTGATAATTTTTTTTTTTTTTAACATGAAAGGTGAGGGGTGGAGAGTGAGGTTCAATTTCCTTTCCTTTCCTTTTTTTTTTTTTTTTTTTGAGACAGAGGCTCACCCTGTCGCCCTGGGTAGAGTGCAGTGGCATCATCATAGCTTACTGTAACCTCAAACTCCTGGGCTCAAGGGATCCTCCTGTCTCAGTGTCCTGAGTAGCTGGGTCTATGGGCAAGCGCCAAGACACCCAGCTATGGTTGATAATATTATAGAAGCATTTACACACCTGCCTTAGTTATGTAAATATAAATACCATTGGGATTCTAGGTTTTCTTTATTTTCAGTCAATGGGAAACCCCATCACCTGATGCTCTAGAATTGGATTAGAGGTATAGATTTCATTTTTAAGTTTAAAAACTTTACTCCCATTGGGTGGGAGTTATTGGCAAGAGGAGTTTGATCATTTCCATTAAGACTTTTAGGACAGTTCTGTCTTGTGTTTTTTTTTTTTTTTTTTGAGACGGAGTCTTACTTTGTTGCCTGGGCTAGAGTGCCGTGGCGTCAGCCTAGTTCACAGCAACCTCAAACTCCTGGGCTCAAGCGATCCTCCTGCCTCAGCCTCCCGGGCAGCTGTGACTATAGGCATGCGCCACCATGCCTGGCTAATTTTTTTATGTATATATTTTTAGTTGTCCATATCATTTCTTTCTATTTTTTAGTAGAGACGGGGTCTCGCTCTTGCTCAGGCTGGTCTCGAACTGCTGACCTGGAGCGATCCACCTGCCTCGGCCTCCCAGAGTGCTAAGATTACAGGCGTGAGCCACCACGCCTGGCCTGTCTTGTGTTTTTACAGTAGTCCTAATCTGAAATGGTTGGGTGATGGAGAGTTCTGAGTAAGTGCTAGAATTTGTTTTATAATTTTTCTTCCATAGTGCTCTTTACTCAAACGTTCCTTAATATCTTTACTGGAAAGGTAAATAGATGTTTTCTGCCAGACCTTTACTGTGATAACATTCAATGATTTTCATTAATCTTAGGATTTAAACTTTACAGATATAATACCTGAAGACAGATGCAAAGTCTCCCATGACCAAAGAAGGTAGAAAAGCCTTACTTGAAAGAGTTCAATAGAATTAAGTTTAGAAAACTTGGGTATTTATTTTGACTTAATTCTTCCAGAAAATATCTACTCTAACAAAGGAATCATTAACATACTAACTGTAAAATATTATCATATGTACAATGAGAGCATGCCTTAATTTCACTTTTATAACATGATTTATCTTGCAGTGTGTGAACTTAAATCTCCCTCCATGAGTGATTTCCTGTGGGGACTGGAGAACTCTGGCTGGTTAAGGCACATTAAGGCCATCATGGATGCAGGAATCTTCATTGCAAAGGTACGAACTGCAGAGGGACATAAATTCAGGGGCAGACCAGCAAGCCACTCCGATTTCAAATTGGGCATCGTGTTCCTCCCATTGGTTCCCTTGTACTAAGCTGCGCTGCATTGAACGGGTAGCTGACTTTGCAGACCTCTGTATAGTTTGCCCTGTGAAGATGTGATGTTGTGAGAGTACAATGCTCCATTGATACTATGTCAGTACAGTGGTCAAATGGTAAAATATTTCCAGAATATTCTCTCATCCATTAGGCTTAATCCTGGATGGAGGAAAGAATTTTCTGTAGGAGGGTACAACCAAATGTGAGTTACTTCAGTGACAGAGGCTCGAGGCTTACATCCAATAGGTCCTTCTTTTTAGTCACGGCATATGCAGAAGTCATATTCCTGTAGCTGGTAGGTAGATTCCATTCTGCCATAGGAAAAATCTTGCTGCAACTTTCATACAAGCTGTTTTCGAATCTATTGTCTATTGTGTTGTTCAGTTTTTTTAAAACATAAATTCCTTTCAGATTTATACCTAAAGAGAGCCACATCTTTTCTGATGACATGCTATGTTCCCCTCCATTAGGCAATCATTCATTCAACAAATATTTATTTAGTGCCAGGTGCTGTTCTAGGTGCTGTGGGTACAATGCTGAATAAGCCAGGTCAGATCTCTTCCCTCACGGAACTTACATTCCAGTGTGGGAGACAGAAAGTTAATAAGTAAAAATAGAACTTGAGGTAGTGATAAATGCTATGGTGAAATCTCTGCCACGTTTCCCAATTTATGTTGCCTGCCAAGATATTCTGCTAAAAATTGTGTGCATCTGCAATAGCAAATGGAAATTCTTTTCTTAGTAGAGATTTTTCTGGTATAATTTTGGCCTTGGTTTTCTCCTCCTTCCCCCACCCTGGGTCCATTACTTCGCACTTACCCTTTTATCTGTAACTTCATTGTTTTATAATGTATAATTCTTTTGTGCCTTTTCCTTTTTGGAAATGGCTGGGGCCAGGAGCAACTGCAGAATTTCGGTAAGGCTTAATCTGGAAACCCGCTGAGGAGAAAAGAGGGTTGAAGGTGGGGCTGGGGATATGTCATGAGAATACATTTGTACAGGAAGCATAGTCTTATTTATTTAGTACATATACTTATTGGAGGTGACTTAAGCCGTGGCTCCTGGATCCAATGGGCGGGGAAGAGAGCTTCAGCTACTAGCACCAAGCCACTGCTCGGCTGTGCCCCCTAACTGGGTGGGACACAAACAGTAAATCAATGAATGGATTTTTTTTTTTGTTTTGCCTATTTTGTTCTGTAAGTATATAACCAAACCTAGTTCTGATGAGGTTTTTCCTTTTTCTCGCCGTTCTTTGTGAATCTTTGCTGATCCTGTGTTTTAGGCGGTTTCAGAGGAAGGGGCAAGCGTGCTGGTTCACTGCTCCGATGGCTGGGACAGGACGGCCCAGGTGTGCTCCGTGGCGAGCCTCCTGCTGGATCCACATTACCGGACCCTGCGGGGCTTCATGGTGAGTGTGGCCGCCGGCTGTGTCAGCCCCGGCGGCAGTGCCTTGACCGGAAGGGACCTGTTTTCACAGCTGTTGGCAACTTCTTTTTTCTCGTCAGCATTTATTTTTCTTTTTGTAGTTCAGCAAGGTTAAATAAAGGGGAAAAAGTCAAATAGGCTTGGAAATAAAAAGGTGAATTTCTGGGATACTGAAACCATTTCAAGTCAATGCTGTTGAATGTGAATTTTGGGGCAAATATACAATACATCCAGTAGTTTGTAAAACAGTGAGTTTTATACATTATTTGCTAATAAGTATTTTAAGTTTGAGGTAACACAAATATATATAACAAAATACTTTTCAGAAAAAATATTTGGAGAAAAAAATTTCTATATTGCGTATGCAAAAAGCCCTTGGGGGAAAAAACTCTTTTCACTTCCAGGTTTTTATTTTTTAAGTAGTCCTTCACAACTCTGGATGAGAATACTGAAAATTTCCCACTGTTTTTTGGTTCTTTGCTGAAATTCTGAGTATATCCTCTCCTAGAATTTGAACCTTTTGGGTGTGTGTCAAATGTGACATGTTGCTTCCAACTACTGAATACCTGCGTAGTTGCCTGGGATGGTGAATCTGGCTGAGCTGGGCATAATTTCTTCAAAAATGAATCAGCCCCTTAACCATGATTTGACAGAAAGTGCTTCAGTGAATCCTGACTCCATGCTCGGGGTAGATGCTGACAAAGAGCTCTAAGGGAATTCCTTTACTGCTAGATCTCCTTTAATGTCAACGGACACCCTGGGAACAAGAGAGAAAGGCAGGCTTCCTCTCTTGGGCATTTCCCACTCTTTTTTGGGAGTGTCTGGGAACTTCCAAATACCTGTGATAGCATTGAGACTTCAGAGTGATAGTCCTGCTTCAGGCCCCTCCAGGTCTGAGGTCAGCAGGGCGGGATTCCTTCACTTACATTTGGAGAGTGGAGGAGTTCCCAGGTACATGCTGCCACGAGGCCCCTCTCCTGTACACATCCTTCTCTGCCATGACTCATTCTAATTGTGCCCCATTAAACCATTACACTTAGAACCCAAAGAAAATGCCTTTTGAGTTGTCAAGGGCAGACTTCAACCAGTTGATCTTGTTTTTAGGGAAAACTTCTGGCCACTTTTGAGCATTGGTGATATTGACAGGACTATTCCATATTATTTGAACATTTTTTAAAAATCTAGACTGTTCCAAACTATACATTCATGTTAAACCCAATTCCAGGGCTGAAACTTCTAATACGCTCCTAAATCCCATCATTTTAGAATTCTTCTAATGTGTAGGAACGATCACTGGAAAACATTCCTAATTGCTTTTTGTAAAAAGGCTGGTATTTTACATTATACTGAGATACAGCATCACATATTGGCCAAGAGATGGAGTTTGGGCTACGAAGTGGCATCCACCGCTTCCGAGGAGTGTGATCTTAGAATATTTAACCTCTCTGCGCTTCCGTCTCCCCTTCTGTAAAATGAGAATGGTAGTACCCATCCCAGAATCACACTAGATCACAGAAAGCAAGATCAACAGTGCCTGGCACATAGGAAGCCCTCAGTGTGTGGTGGTGCGTTCTCACACATCCATTCCCGTGTATTTTTCCTACGGATGAACTTCAGCCCTGCTCTTCCCATTTGTACCTCTACACTGGTGGATAACGCACGTTCATTCATTTATAGGTTACCTGCGGATAGTGACTTCAGCTGCGAGTACCTCTGAATTCTTCCACATTATTGGTAGTGGTCTCTTATTTTTCCTCGTTTGCTTCTCTCCATGATATTTATATTCTTTCTTGTGTAGGTATTAATTGAAAAGGATTGGATTTCCTTTGGTCATAAGTTTAATCACAGGTAAGTAATATTTAAAAATCTGTTGATTTGAATGTTTAGAATAACAGCACTGTTTCTGAAATTTTCAGTTGAATGTCTAGGGGTACATAATGTTTTTGAAAGGTTTCTTTGTTGTATCTTATTTGGAAAGTTCAAATTTTGTTGTGTAAGTTGTGTCACAGATAAATGAAGTTCTAGCTGATTACTCTTGGTAACAGTTGTGTAGAACTGTTAAATCGACACAGAGAATGCTTATTAATTAACCTAGAAAGGATCGGCCTTCTCTTCCTTCTACCTATACCTTTGATTTACTAAACTATTCCATTTTGGAAGTACAAACATTTTAGGCTGCAAATTGTAAAATGCCCGTGGGACAGTTTCTCTTTGATCTTTCACAGTGAGAATCAAATTGGGCTGGTCCTAGGGCATTCCTGTCAGAGTGAAGTTTGTCCCATATATCTCTGGAGAGGTAATATAGGACAGTGGCTCAGGCTTTGGAGCCAGACACATCCAACTGCAAATCCAGGCTGCGGCATTTACTGTCCGGCCTTGGGCATCTGTCCTCTCTGATCCCTGGTCTCCCATCTGTGGAATGTGGACGCCCTCCTTCCATAGGGTTGTAGTAAGAATTTTAAAAAAGTATAACTAGTTTAGCTCCATGACTGGCCCATGTGGTAGGCCCTCAATAACCAGAAGCTATTGTTTTTGGAGCCAGTAGCCTCCTTTTGTTACAAGAATTTGTTAATAATGCCTGTCCTATGTTCTGGTGTTTTATAATCTCCGAATCTTAAATGTTGTAGCTGTACTTAGTCTAGTCTTTTGGTGCTAAAATTTAAATTTGGGCAGCATGTTATTAATAATTTCATTAGATAGTTTGATATATATTTTTAAATGTTTCAATGTGTTTTCCTAAAATAAATTCTAAGTTCATGCAG
This sequence comes from Avahi laniger, assembly GCA_963575035.1. Lineage (NCBI taxonomy): Eukaryota > Metazoa > Chordata > Mammalia > Primates > Indriidae > Avahi > Avahi laniger. The sequence goes on from CAUYSK010115684.1 coordinate 15,545, forward strand.
CTGCCCATATGTATTTTTGTAGTTTTTGCATTTAGCATTAATTGACCATTGATTCTGTAGTTTTCTGGAATTCTGTTTTTATAATTTTTCTAGGAAAACACAATAATTCCATTTTACAAATGAGAAAAGTTAAAGCCCCCAAACAGTGAAGTCTTCTTTGTTCTTAAAAATCACATTTTTTCAGTTTTGGGGTTCTACTATCTGCTAGGCAGTTAGGATCTCTGAGATAGAATAGAGACAACAGAAAGAATATGGCAATGACTGAAGGTCAGTTGGATAATTGTCTGGTGAGGAAAATATGTATCAGGCAACCCTTTTTAAAGCTATCAAAGGTGAGTGGAACTGACACTTTTGAGAAGCTTCCAGACACTTTCTAATGTTTCGACTCTTGAGAAACTCTTAAACTGATCACTGCTCATTTCTCTTCCTCAAGTTGACTATTCATTACTAAGACGAGGTTCTATATTGTTATTTTGTCTTTGCCGGCACCAAAGCACCCTTTTGGAGTCTTTCTAAAAGTCACATAATAGGGCTAGGCGTCCTTCATTTAAAAATCAAGACAAATGTGAGGGAGAAGATCCTGATGTATTCTTGAAAAAGATAGATATGGGAGACATAAAGGTATATGTGGAATCTGTGGTCACGTGGAAATAAAATTTTGTGACAAGTTTTAACTCTGCTCGAGTGATGGGAATATCCCTTGGAACTTGGGAAACCACTGTTTTTTCAAGTAGTCTTTCTTCCTCATGCCTTCCCAACAAACAGTGCAAAAGGGAAAAATCCTAAAATTGTTTACACATTTCTTCTCACCCTCTCATTAGTCGCTAATTAAAGTAGAAGATGTATTTCAGAAGCTCTGCTGCACTTTTAAAGTTTGAATTAAAGAATGCTCCTTTTCCTGGGAAAATTTCCTTGAATTTTATCTCTAGCACCAACACTTTCTTTTGTAACTATAACATGAATATGTCCCTTCTGTCCAGACCTTCACTACAGAGTTTCTCTGGAAATTTTGAATTTCAAAAGTTATTTTTCAACTTCTTCATTCCAAGGTTTTTAGGTAAGATTTATTTAGGAACTATGGTTGCTTTTATGATTTTTTTGCATTTATAATATATATTAATATATTTTTATATATTATAGCTAATATATTAAAAATACAACTTGCCTTAAAAAGTCTGTAATACTGTGTTTTATAGGTATGGCAATCTAGATGGTGATCCAAAAGAAATCTCTCCTGTTATTGACCAGTTCATTGAGTGCGTCTGGCAGTTAATGGAACAATTTCCCTGTGCCTTTGAGTTCAATGAGAGGTTTTTGATTCACATTCAACATCACATTTATTCCTGCCAGTTTGGAAACTTCCTATGTAACAGCCAAAAGGAGAGACGAGAACTCAAGTAAGTGTTTTAGTGTTGAATTTCGGGTGGCCTTTCATAATTTTGAAGACTGTTTCATTTAGTCACATATCTATACTGACAGATTCAAGTTCTTTTACTGACATCATCAACTGACAAATATGTACAGGTTCATTTCTTCCCCAGTTTCTCCTTAATATATACAGACAGGTTGATAGAGTTGACACACTAATATTAAAAAAAAAAAAACAACTTTCTGGAGTCAAAGTTTTTGCATTTAAAAGGAAAATGTTAGACATCTTTGGTAGATATAATGTCATAATAAGAATGGCAAATATAACTGGGAAAGCAAATTTGAAACTGAAGCTACCATTTATTCAGATTAAAATATATTGATTTATCCAAGGGTAAAACTGAATAAAATGTGGACTTTATAATAAATTATAGTGAAAAACTTAATAAACAAAGTAATTTAGGAAGTACAAATGAGAGAACATTTTTAACATTTTCATACAATAAAATGATTATAACTAGTGTGTACAACATCAGATTTAATTTTGGGAATGATCAGTTCAAATAAAACAGACTCCAGTAGTTTTATACTGTCTTTGAGTTGAACAGAAAGAAAATCAGTTTTTCTAGTGGATACTAGTTTGTTTTCTCCCAGGAACTTTAAGTGCAGTTCCTGATAAACGGAGATGATTTAAAAGTAGCAGAGTGCATCCTTCAGGCTCACTTGTTTTCCTAGGTAGTTTTGTGGTTTGTTGCACGTGACCAGCCAATTCTAATAGAATCTGCTTGGGTTTGAATCGGGGCTTTTCCACTCACTAACTATGGGGTTTTGGAAACTACTAAATCTCTCTATTCCTGTTTCCTCATCTGAAAAATGGACATATCTCATAGGAATTCAGTGAGGATTAAATGAGAGAAAACATGTGAAACATTTAGTGCCTGGCAAATTATAAATGTTCAGTGACTATTTGGGGAAACGTCCCCCTAAAAGTTACAGGGCACTTTTTTTTTCCACTCAGAGAAATTATACATCTTGTCAAGGCCAATACAGATAGTAGAGAAGTTGAGATTATTACAATATTCTTCCAACTATATCATGAAGCCACAAAGATTGTAAATTTCTCTGCTACAGAACAGGGATACTTCATATTCAGATAGTTATTAGTTCCTTTCCAGCTTTAATATTACACATCTATTTGTAAGAACCAAAAGAGGTCATTTTCAGACTTATTTTCTTTATAAAACAGAATTCAAGAAAGAACATACTCATTATGGGCTCATCTGTGGAAGAATCGGGCTGACTACTTGAATCCTCTGTTTAGAGCTGATCACAGCCAGACCCAGGGAAGCCTTCATCTTCCCACAACACCATGCAACTTCATGTACAAGTATGTAAACCTCTCGGAACTTTCTGTGGTATGAACTTGGATTCAACAGTCAGAGGCCACAGTGCATGAAACACTGATCTCTGAGGCTTTTTTGGACACACAGGCTTTCACACCACAGAAGTATCTGATGTGGTATTTTTGCCAGTGTCTCCTCTCCCTCTTCATTCCCCCTAAATGTGGAATTCTCTTCAGAAGTTGATGTTTTATAATATCTTCAAAATGCAAGTTCCAATTTGTTTTTTAAAAGCAAAAGAAAAAAACCAAATGCCTTGTAAATCAAATGTGGAATCACAAGTTTCAATAGCGAGCATGACACATAGCCTTATCTTTTTGTCTCTGCTGAATTGAGTCCTGGTAGAAATATTTGCCTTAAGATTGTATATATTGAGATGGGGAGAACAGTGTAGCATCCTACAGAGTCTGCTAGGTATGAACTAGATATGTACTAATACATTTTATCCTCTGGCTTCCTCCTATGCTTGTATGATAAGGAAAATAACTCAGAGGTAAACAAGAAGACTCACACAGAATAAACTGAGAAACTAAATTCCTTCTCCCTACTCACTCCTGATACACACTTAATGGCATTTCTTCCCCATAGATTTCATTCTTCAAGCTGTTTTTGTTCTTAATCGTTTCAATCTAATTATTTCCCCAGAACTTTATAGCACAATATTAATCCTATATACTAAAAAAAAATGCCTCTATGGTTTGTGTAAAACATTGGTTTTAAGAGCTGTTGAGACATAATCAGTTGTATTGCAACTAATTTATTATTAATAGCTAGTCAACAAATATTGTAGATCAAACACTGTTCTAGGCATTATGGATAAAATAAGGAATGACACCATGTCCCTGCCCTCAAAATATTTATACTTTTCTAAATAAATAAAAGAGTGGGTCTAAGGATAACTACATGATAACACCATTTATTCTCATTTGCATTCCAGTATGCTTTATTGCACAGGATTTATTATAAATGCAAATGTTAATTTTTGGTGGTTATGGTAAAACAAAAGCTAAAAACTACAAGTTTAAAAGACTTCTTTTGCAGCTGGAGGAGTCTAAATATGCAATCATTGATTTTCAAAGTTGAAAACTAAGAGCCATTTTCTTCATACAAACAGAAAGAAAATGGTAACAGGCACTTCAATCTTAGAAAAATATATTACATGTCTGTAATTCAGTACTATATACAAGTAGACTCTTCATGAACTTATTCTCCCCAAAAGATGCTTATACTGACTCAAGACAAAGAAAACATCAGCATGAAATTATTACCTTAAGTAGTGGCTTTTTCAAGTCTGTAATTTGCATTTGGTTAAAACTTTGATATTAAAGAAACCTGAGAGGACCTGAGGATGTGAGTTTTCAGACTGTGGTATGGTGGTATAAAGCTCTGCCCTCCTTTCCAGGTTTTGGAGTGGCATGTATAACCGCTTTGAAAAGGGGATGCAGCCCCGACAGTCAGTTACAGATTACCTTATGGCAGTGAAGGAGGAAACGCAGCAGCTGGAGGAGGAGCTGGAGGCCCTGGAAGAAGTAAGACACTCTCTCTACGTTGTCTGTTTTCTGTGTTTATTTCTTGAAGAGCAGTGCTCCACGAAAGCCTCTCAAGACTTGGTAGGCAAAATGTGGCAATACAACCATTTTGTATTTTTAGCCAGTGGAAAACCTAAAACACAACCCATCCAGGTAAGCACCCAAGTAACTGAAGCCCAAACCTAGGCATTGGATACATTTCAGGCATCTGGCCTGTGGCTTGCTGCCAGTTTGCTGAACTAGTTGACAGCTCCTATTACAGGTCAATGTTTTTTGTTACTATTATTTGAGAGCACTAAAATTAATTCTTTCTGGAAAATGTAAGTAAAAAACTGAAAGAATAAAATCAGATATATGTACTTATAGTAAAAAATCTACTTCTGTATTTTATATAACAATATCAGTTTATAAATGGTAACCAACAGGTGAGATCTACTAAAAAGTCTATTTGTTTTGGCTTCTGTAACTTTCCCCTACTTGAACAGAGAGGTTATAATATACTTAAATGCTTTTCCTGATTGGATTATTTTGTTTCCAGTGATACCACACTAGGTTAGGTGAGCACCAAACCCACTTGGATTCTTTGCTTCATTTTGCTCATTTATTTTCTTAAAACTTCATAACATCATCACATCCTTCACTTGCTCAAGAATTGTCTGGAACCTGAATTCTGAATGGAGGGCTTTTTTTTTTAAGATCTTATGTAGTATAGGAAAAAAATATTAGGATGAAGTCTGGGAAACTGTCAACAGTTTAGGTACTTTATTATACCTCAGAAAGCAATGTGAGTAGAAGAGAACTTTTAGTTTCCTATTAGAGAATGTCTAAATAAATGTTGGCAAAAATGACCAGCTAAATTCTAAGTCTACTCCTTTGCCCAGTGGATAGTCACCTGCAGGTCACCACTGAAAGTGACGGCCTGGGAGAAATGGTGCTTTGTGGTTTAAGGTCTCCAACAATAGAGATGGTCATTTAGAGATAGCTGGTGAGATTGACTCCTCTTTCCCCCATGATATTCTAGGAAACATCACCTTTCAAGATATAAATATCATGGATGATCTTAAGTCTTGAGTTGCAAACTCAAGTGCATACAGGGGCCAGACAGATAAAACAGATTCACAAAGTTAATCTATTGGTTTTGAGAACTTTTGAACCTAAGCATAAATCTTACTCTAGTATAAATCTGCCATGTTTCAACAAAACATCTTTGGACCTATGTGGAGAGACCTATATGGACCTGTTTCTGCATCAGAATCACCATCTTACAAAAAAATCCTAATGCCTGGGCACTAAGCCTAGAGATTCTGTTGGAGAATCTTTATTGTGCCACAGATGATTGTGAATTGCCACTAGGACTCAGAGACTTTGAATTAAAGAATATATACAGCGAACTGGAATGAGACACAGGTTAGGTTTTTAGAATTCTGGAGCCGTGGCAGAAGCTCGACCTTTTGCTGCTCAAAGTCCCCTCATGTCATATTGGGCTAGTTTTATTTATTCTTTCTAAACACATCAAAACTTCATGAAAATCTTAGGTTTCTACTAGTCTATTCCAGCATTCTTCTTGTTAAAATAATAATTGTTGTTAAAATAATCTTGTTAAAATAATTTTTAAAAATTATTTAGAGTTCTAAAAGTACCTTAATTTAAAAAACTTTGTTAAAAGGAAATGAAAGCCAAAGTCAAAATTCCTTCACCAAGCATTTGAGATTTTCCCATAACCCAGTCTAATCCACCTTTTCAACTTTCCACTATTCCCCTAGCTAAAATTTAAATGTTTCTGCTTCTTGGACACAATTTACCCCTTTCCTACCTTTGTGTTTTTCCTTTCACTGTCGCCGCTACCAGGAATGCTTTCTCACCATCACCAGAATGTCCAAGTTTAATTCTTTCACAAGTGCTGTTAAAATGCTTTCTTCCCTGAAGCTTACTCTGCTCTCTTCCTTCTAACCATACCACCCTTTCCTCCTTAAATAACATTTGCCTCCTCCAAATTCCTACATTACACAAACTCTGCCTCTCTTTGCTATGGCAGTCCAAGTTCTTCATGGCTGGCTCTACAATTATCTCAGATCCTCACATTACCCAGCACAGTGCTTCTGCACATAATTTGAATGCTTTTTTGAATGAATACATACTTCACCTTGTAACACCTCCTCTGCTGACATCAGAGGATGAAATCAGGTAAAATCTATTTCGAATAACTCAAATGTCTATGACCCAACAAATGGAGAAACAACATGTGATACCTATGTAACAGAATACTATTTAGCCATAAAAAGGAATGAAGTACTGATACATGCTATATATATATATAGCATGGATCAACCTGAGCCAAGTGAAAGAAAGCAGACACAAAAGGCCACATACTGTGTGCTTCCATTTATATGAAATGTCCAGACTATGCAAATCCATGGACATAGAAAATCGATTAGTGGGAATGACTGCTACTGAGTATAAGAGGTTTTTCTTGAGGGGGGGAGGAGAAAATGTCTTAGAATTAGTAGTGATGGTTATGCAACCTTTGAATACACTAAAAATGACTGAATTGTATACTTTAAAATTTTGAATTATATCACAGCTTAAAAGTTAGATGATAAACAGCTCATCCCTGATTTTTAAAAAATGTATTTTGAGTTCATGGGATGAGAATCATTATATAAACCATATGGGTGTAGAAAGGAGGGAGACTAGTGATTTCTAGGTGCCTTGCCTGTGTTATATTTTGTTTACATTTATAGAAAACCTATGTCAAGGCAGATATTACCATCCTTACATTAAAGATGAAGCAAGCAAGCCTCACAGGTTTTGTCTAAAGTCATAAAGTGGTTTGAACCCACATCCATCTGGCTCCCATGTTCTTAACATTATACCCAGCTGGGAGGTAATGAATATTTGAGGCATGCATATATATAAAAAGATAAATCATTTATGATTTTCCCCTAAAATTGTTATTTCTTTCTTAGAGGCTGGAAAAAATTCAGAAAGTCCAGTTAGATGACACTAAAGTGAAGAGTAAGCAAAGTGAACCCAGCAGACACTCAGGGTTTTCTACCTCAGACAACAGCACAGCCAACACTCCCCAGGATTACAGCGGGAACATGAAGTCATTTCCGTCCAGGAGCCCTTCACAAGGTGACGAGGATTCCGCTCTGATTCTAACCCAAGACAATTTGAAAAGCTCAGATCCAGATCTGTCAGCCAACAGTGACCAAGAGTCCGGGGTGGAGGATTTGAGCTGTCGGTCTCCAAGTGGTGGCGAGCATGCGCCGAGTGAGGACAGTGGCAAGGACCGGGATTCCGACGAAGCTGTGTTTCTCACTGCTTGAAGTTTCCCTTTGGAGTTCCAAAGTAAAGGACACGCAACAAACACTTCCAAAAATAAGGGAACAGTGCAATTTAAAATTTAAAAAAAAAAAAAACATCAAGAAATGGTACATGTCATTGAGAATTATAAAATGCAGCTATGAAAAGGGAAAAATGTCTTAGTTTCTTTAGATACTGAAGGACAGGAAGTAGCCATTTCTTTTATCAAATATAAGGAAAATTACTCACCATTTTGAAACTCATTCTAGACTATGAGAATTGTAGTCACTGCAGAGCAATTACTTCTGTCATTCCCCCAAGTTCTCAATATAAACCCTCCTTGTGGGAGCAGGCATTGACTCAAAAAGCCCCAGCCCCTTTCCCTCACACCTGTTAGCTTAAATCTGTCCTCTTATTTTACTAAACATTACCTTTCTTTCTGACTCTGTTACCAATATTTCCAAAAACAGGTCATATTGTTGAGATGCTTTTTTTTGAGTTAATAGATATATTCCTCAGGAGCTTTGACAAGCTTTGTAATTGTTTATGTGAAGCTTATCTTTTGGGAATAATAATCACGTTAACTTTTCCTTATATATATTTTGAATTATAATAATTTTGTTGCCTTTCTCTGGAATCTCTTCTGTTTCTCCTCCCCATTTAAAAAACACTAAAACTCACTTTTTGTCTAACACTGGTCTAAGCACAACATTCATTCTCTGGGTTTTACACATGATTTCAAATCATATTAGCTTTCTTGATAATAACCTCTTTATTACTGTTCCAGAGACTATACTACCGATAGTGTGGGCCAACCACCAGACTGAGCCTGAAGTATGACACTGTAAAGTTAGTAGGGAAAATCCCAGTTAAGAACTAGAGAATTTGGTTGTTATGTCTATTTAATGAGGGGAATGAGTTTTGTCACCTTTTTAGAAATTACGTAACTGGTTAATATGGTTTAATTGACATTAGTAACACTGGTGACCATTGACTGCTCAAAGTTAGTTCTGAAAAGAGTTTTTGTAAAGATGTACATGTGAGGCAGAATCATTGTTATGATAAAGCAAAAAATGGGACTTTACTGGGTGATATAAACTTTTGATCTGAAGAAACTTAGTGGAGAAAAGCTGCCATGTTTAGACAGAGATAAATAATAATCACACTGTATGGTTTTTAAATATCAGTACATTCTAGAATGTAAAGGGATTAATTTAAACTTAACTTTTACAATTTACATCAATATTTTGAATATGTGAAATTTTTTATAGGAGAATGTACTAAATTTTGGTGAAATAAGAACAAAGGAAAGGGCAAGAAAGTGACAGTGCTGAAATCTCTAGTATGAAAGATTTGGAGGAAGTGTAGCAATATACATAAATGAAATAATATAGTGTAATTGTGTTGTTCATCATATTTAAAAATAGAATAACTATCATATATAAGAAACCTGTAATATAAAAGTACTCTGTTAATGTAAAAAAAACAAAGCAAGTGTAATTCTTTTAGAATATACAATTTGAGCATTCTCTGTTGAACTGTTCCCAAATTAAGTACAAGGACTGTTTATTCATTTTCTGCAGTATACTGTATGTAATCGGGACGACCTTGCTAATGATAAAAACTTAGGATATAGTGGTAATGGCTTTCACATTATCATAACATAACTCACTTCAAGCCATTCTCGTAGTTATCCACTCTTAGAAACTTTGTTGCCTGATATTGAGGATGCGACTTTAATTTCTTCCATTTGGCAGTGTATGTCTACAAAAAGAATAATAAATCTTTTTTTTAAAAAATGACAAAGGATCTATACCACATAGGACTATGCATTTATTTTGAAAAGTAGTATAAATACTTGATATTTTAAAACTTAATTTTTTAACGTGATATCTTCCACATCAGAGCCATAAACTTTTTTTATTTCCTTTAACCTTTTTATGAGACATTATAATTTAAGTACATGTTCATTTAGTCTACTTATTATAAGTTAACCTAATACTGAAATTTCTATAAAAGTTTACGTTTATTGCTTACTAAAACTTTATTGTGGTTTCACAGAGCCTTGAAAGAGCATGGCCAATCCAACAAGACTAAAATCTCTAACACTACATTTTCATTTTAAATCAAATATCAATCAGGAGGTATTCTATTTAGGGCAATGGTTTATATTAGGGAAGAGGGAATAAACCAATGTATTGATTCAGGCCTGTTACTTCCCAATTATTAATATTTACAGTTCAAGATAAATTTGATATAAAATAGGTTAGAATTTTGATAATTCAGCAAATCAATAATTGAACTTTCAGTTCACTTTCTTCTAAAAATTAATCTGAGCAGTCCTTCAATTTAAACATGTGTCAGTTCTGATCAAACCTACTTCCAAACAACTTCTATTCTGATACAAATTACCCCATCTCTATTTATTCCTAGAAATTTCTTTCAATTTTGAAATGGATATCTTTGGTATATATGTCATTGATTTAGAACTTTCTTCTATTTTGAGATATTAGCCTCTATCTATGACAAATCCCTACCCTGGATAGTCTAATGACTTTTAAGCTTTCCAGTATGATACTGTTTACAAATTTGAAATACTAATTTTACCTCAGTTATCTCCTCTATAAATCAGGAATGATAATTATACCTTCCTCATCTGGTCATTTTGAAGATTAAACAGCATGCCTGTAGCACAATGCCAGGAAGACAAGCAATTAATAAGTTATTTTCTGTATCCAATATTGTATCTTTATAGTCCATATACTTGCCTTCCACAAACACAGTCTAAAATATTAAGCATTTTTTCAATCTAAGAAAATCTGTTTTTCCTAAAACTCGATTGTTATAAACATATAGGAAAAACAAAAGATGAAAAGATAGTCTGTACTATATGCTGGTGCTGGAGTGACAATCATATTGGGATGAAATTTAAATAAAACTATGCATTATGTTGTTTTGTAATTTAGATATTACCTTACCAAGCCTCAGATACACAGTTCATTTAGGGTTACCCACGGAATCTGTGACTTGGTATAGAGGCAAATTGCTAAACATAGTACAAGAGAAAATTCAAATTCATTAAGAATTAGGATTGTCTAAAAATTAAATATTAATTTTATTACTATATTTTGCGCTTAGGAAAATCTAGCTCACAGTAAATGTCAGAAAAATTCATTGAATTTTTTGTATCTAGATTTACTATTAACAAAAAGATTGTTTTTACATTTAATATTAGGAGTTTAGAAAGTAGATCCTATCCAACCACAAACCTATCAGATAGTTATTTTTTAAAACTAGCAGGAAAGTTTATGTTGGGCTGGTTTAAGTGAAAGGCAATTTTTTTCTATTAGGTAAAATACTGTATTGCTTTTTAAATGCATTTTTAGTTTTAAAAATAAAATAATATATAAAAGCAGCTGGTTTATTCTTTTGATTTATTGTAGGTATTAAAAGTTACTTTCTTGAGGTGGCATATTCACAGGTTTGGTGTTTCCTGACACCTTGAATATTTAAAAACAAATTGCTTTTGAAAGTTTTATCATCTAGAATGAAGAAAAATAAGGGTATTTCCACAGTTGAAAATAGTTTTTCAAAAAAGACTGAGAGGAAACAACACACCATTCTTGATAAAGAAATGAGGCAACTTCAAATTAAAAATACAAATTTAAATGAAGTTTTATAAAATATTGAAAACTAGCTAAAATTACATGCATAGTTATTTAATAATAAGAGGAACAGCAGTGGAACTTAAATATGATAGGATTTATCAATAAATAAACATTTTTTAGTGCAAATAGTGCAGAAAAATTCCTTAAAGCAAAGATCATAGCAATCATTCTAATCTGTAAAAAATCAGTCTCAGTTCTGTATACAATCTATATAGTATATCTGTGATTTTAGCCACTGTGATGAAATGCCAATTTGTAAATCATAAATATAAAACAATTTGTCTAGTTTTGTGTCCCATTCCTTCCTTTCTTGGCAGTTCATGTTTCCAGGAAAATCTGGAAAGAAAAACCAAACTAAGATTTAATTTAAGATGATAATTTTTCATCCCTCTTCCAATTAAGACTTACCTACAAAAAGATAATGTGACTATGAGGGAACAGGGATAAGGAAAGAATTCTTGCATGTTGATATAAATAAACATTTACTCAGTGTCCACCTTCTCAAGTTGTGGGAAATGCAAACTTGGTATCAAAAATCAGCCCCAACTCTCAAGGAATTTATAGTATGATTTGGAAACTAACATCAAACAATTCAATGTAGGCACTAATGTGAAGGGCAAGGGGCACATGAGTTTGAGCTGGAGAGTAGAAATGCCTGTCACTTCCTTTCCTGTGCCCCAATCCCTGTTTTAGGGAACCTTTCATGCTCCCTTCTCAAAGTCCAGTCTACTGGGCAGAGGACCACATGACACCAATCTCCAGGCCAAACTGATTGGGCCAGGATGACTCTTTCCACCCATCCTGGGCCAGCCTCTTTCCCAGGGATTTTTGGAACCTAGAGACTCGTTAGTCTCCACTGGCTGCTTGAACTGTCACATAATATAATCAGGCTTGTGGGCAGCAATGGTTGAAGGGCGAGTGACACAGGGGTTAAAAAAAACAAAAACCCAAACTAGACATGGAAAAAAGAAAAACAAGCAAACAAGCCTCAGAAAGGGTCTGAAAGGAGAAGTTGTTCTGGTTACTGAGAGTGGCTGCTAGTGTTTTCACTCTCAGGTGACTGTATTTTCCTTCATTTTGGCTCTATATGAATCCCTAAATTATCCAACAACATAAGCTTTTACATAAGCTTGTTGGGGTGGGAAGTAGTTCTTACAACCAAATCATCCCTAAAACAAAACAGATGGAGAGGAAAAAGAAAAGCTTCTCTATCAGGTAAGGGCATGAACAAAGATACGGTGGTAGAAGGAAGAACACGCCATGTAAGACAACATACGGGGAAAAGAGAAAATTAAAGTGGATTATCTGAAACATATGCCAGATGATAGAAACCTTAAAATCAGAGAGATATTTGGTATTGATGCTGTCATTGCTAGGGGCTCTTATAGGTTCCGGAGCAGAGAAAATTTTATCACAGAAATGGTATTTTTAAGATCATCCTGTCAGTGTTGTGTAGGAAAGAGAACTCTCAAGTCAGGAGGACCAGCAAGAAAATTGTTGGAGTAATCCTGGTGTGAGACAGAAAAGAAACAGACTAGAAGTTCATTTTAAAGGAAGAAATGACAACGGAGGCTACTGAGAAATACATCAACCAAGTAATACGGTATACTCGTCAGCTGAGACAAAGGAACTAACTGTAACTTATGATTCTACATAAGGAGCTATCTCATGTTAAAAAACATTTCATTCAAGCCAACATTACAGCGAGAAAATATCCAAAAGATTTCTACTGGTTATATGCTTACTTATATAATATTATGCTTAATATATAATACAAATTATTTTACATGTTACATAGCACAATACCTATGATGTCAGAATTATGCTTAAGGCTGGATGAACAGGCACTACTAAGAACATTAAAATTAAAGAATACTTATGCAATAGCCTTGAGACTCAAACCCAAATTATAATTTACCTATAGTGGAGCATGGAATTGGCTGTGCATTGCTATTGCCTGCTGAAGTTTCTCTTCCTTGGCTCTTCTACAGTGGCAAATCTAGAAAATAAATTATTTAAAATACCAGTCACTTTTCCAAAGGTGTGCCTATTACTTTCTACATTATAACAGAAGAATCTTTTAACCTGTTGACATTATTTCAAATTTTGAACATTTAAGGTAGCATATAATTTCTCAGAATTTAAGAATGCAAAAAAATTTAATTTTGTTTAGAAGATAGCCTTTGTCTGCCAACATGCAGAATGCAGAATAATCTCTGATCCTTTATATCAATTCTGATTATATAATTTCAAATATCTGTGTTTCAAAAATATGGAAATAAATTCTGCTACTGTTAACCAGGGAAATTAACAAACTTCAAGGCACAGTTATATAGTATTAAAGAATAATGGACCAGATATCAATGCCTGACCAATGCTATAACCATAGGTAAGTCATAACATCTCTGAACTTCAATTTTCTCGCATGAAAAATGGGGATGATAAAATCTGCCCCACCTGCCTTAACAGGAGAGAGATACAAGAGAATATACATTTTATAAAGTTTACTAACAAAAGATTATTTTTAAAATGTGATGTTTCAGAGAAATTAGGTAAATATTTTGGACTCTATTAAAAGGCAAGAAACTATTAAGCAGACTTTTTGGGTTTTTCTTTAAATACAATGGAGATATCAGAATATAAACTGTTTCAGAATGTTCTCAATATTTTAAAAATTTACTTTATAATCTTTATAGATTATTCTCTTTAAAAAATTTGTAAAACAGGTTATTAAGGGGTATATTACAAATATGAAGACTAAAGCTGACTTACCAGCTTTATTACAGAATGACACAGATAATACCAATTCTGAAACAGAACTATTACTAGATTTACCTGCTTGTGTACTGAAAACAGGCAGTTTCAAAGTGAAAGATGTTGCTATCATTTTCAATATAGGCTTTTCAGATTCCTCTCAAGCACTTGCATCTCAAGTTCAGTAAAGTGCTGATGTTTTTTATTCATAGTATACTTAAATAATTTGATATTACACAGTTACTGGTCCTCAACTAAAGAGTATTACATACTGTTCTCTTTTCCATGAAGCTACTGAGAAAATCGTCTATTTCAGTTTTTCCCTCCAAGAAATCTTCAGCAATATTATCAGATTCTTCCTCAGCTTCATGTGCAGCTACTTTCAATCTTGCCTGTAGGGCACTGGCACTACAGCTCTGAAAAAGAACATCAAGCACAATATTAGTTTGTAATACTCAGAAAAACTCCTTAGAGGGAGAGGAAATGAGGCAGAGGTATAGAGAAGCAATTTGTTATATGTCTTACAAAGCTTCTTTGTTGAGGAAATCTGCTACTTTATAATGTTCCACCTAGGTCCTTGGCTTTGGGATAGGGGTAGATACCTATCATAAGAGAAACCAATCCACTGGCTGAAGACTATTAAATGAGAAAAACTTGTAAAATCATTGTCCTCTCATAGGGATTCTGGAATTAAGTCATTGTGACAGGCACCCCCAAAGATGACCACTAATAATCCCACCCTCCTGGTATTCCTGCCCTTGTATATATAATCCCTTCTTCTTAAGAGTGGGCTGGACCTAATGACTCACTTCTAATCAACAGAATATGGCAAAAGTGATAGAATTAAATTTAACCAAATGGGTGAAAGACTTGTACACTGAAAGCTACAAAACACTGCTGAAAGAAATTAAAGACATAAGTAAGTAGAAAGACATCCTGTGTTCATGGGTAGGAAGAGTTAATATCATTAAGATGACAATATTAACCAAAGCAATCTACAGATTCAATGCAATCCCTATCAAAATCCCAATGGCATTTTTGTAAAAATAGAAAAACCCATCTAAAATTCATATGGAATCTCAAGAGATTCCTGCATAGCCAAAATAATCTTGAAAAAGAACAAAGTTGGAAGACTAATATTTCCTGATGTTGACTACTGTGAGAAGATTCTTCAACATCTACTAAGATCTAATGTCTATCTAAGAGTATTTCAGTTGATTCTCCCAGATTTTCTGTGAAGGAAGACTGCTTAACTTTGACTTCTAACTTGAATATATTCTATTCATATGATTTCGAGGAAGTTATTTAATCTGCTGTGCTTCAGTTTCCTCATCTATAAAATGAAGAAAAAAGAAAAAGAAAAAGAAAAAATAAGTAATAATACCTACCCCATAGGATTTGGTGTAATAATGGAGCAATGTGTATATGTCAATAGCTTTGGGCAGTGTAAGACACATACTAATTATGCAATGTTAGCTCTTCTTATTTCTTCCTCTTTTATGTTTTATTACACTGGCTTTACCTTACAAAACTCCTGATTTCAAAAGAAATAGAATATTGTTAACTATGATGTTGTTTATGGGTATGAGATATAAAGGTATGTCCTCCATTCCCTTTTCCTTTTTAAAGATTCATTTTTTCAGAAGTGTAAGTTGAATCTTATAAAATACTTTTGATTGTCATATAGCTTGATTTCTAGCATAAAACCTATTATTTGTAGTAAATTATACTTTATACTTTTCATATATTATACTTTTTAATTTGCTAAGTTTCTATTTGTCCCTAAGCTTAAATGTCAGTCAAGAATTAAAATTTTTTGTTGTTAGGTTTTATTATAAGGGTTACAGTGGTTTCATAATTTACCTGGGAAAGGTTTTCCTGGTGGCTTTTCAAATTTTTCTATGTTTTAGAACCAGATATGCTCTTACATAAGAGCAAATGATTTATAATGCCTCATAACTGAGAGCCATTCATTTACATTTACAGGTATCATGCCTTATAAACTCACTTAATAAATGGTGATTATAATGAAAATAAGAATGTAACTCATAGACATTAAAAGTTTTTATGGGAAAGGAAAAGAACTAAACAATCTTACCTCACTAAGTTCATGCTGCCTCTGCATCTTCTTTTCGAAAGCAGACTTCATTTGTGTAAGTAATTCATACTAAAAGAGAAAATTAAAATGTCACTTTATTCTATCTTTAAATTATATAAATTTCTTCAAAATGATTTCACTAACTCACCTTATCTAAAACAGTTTGCCTTTTGGCTTCCAAGCTGGGCTCCAAAAGGAGATTTTTTCCTGTAAGATAAATCTCTGGTTTATTTCTAGGTAAAGATCACACTTTTCTCAGAAATTTGAGTTGAAGTAAGAGAGGACATACTTGCTAGTTCCTCAATACTTTTTACTAAGTCATCCTTGTCAGTAATAATTTTTTTTAGTTGAGGCAAAGTCAGAAACTGTTCTAGTAATATCTCCTCTTGTTCATTCATATCTGTGAGTTGTGACACACTAGAAACACAAACGAAAAAAATATGCTGTTAATGAGTATCAGTCATCAGGTTGTTCTCCATGATGATAAATATTCACAATTTTTAGCTTTATTTAGTTGATAGAGTTCTATACACATAAGAAGGCCAATTGTAACCTTAAAAATCATATAAAACATCAATGACAATGGAACATAAAGTAGTCTGTAATATATTCTTGACAGAATCTGTAGAAGTTAATTCTGGTCCAATGGATACATCAATCTATCTTTCTTTAAAATTACAACTGTGGGGAAGTATTTACACTTATACAGTGACCTGAAATTAACAATGAGGTCTACTTAAGTCGGGTAAAGAAAAATGCATGAAACTAGGGCTCTCCTATATTCAGCTGAGGAGAGTAGTAATATTGTTAAATATTTTTTTCTTGTTCTTAATTGTTTAATTTAACTGCTTTAGAATATCGCTTATTTCTTGAATTTCTCTAATAGGAACCAGTCTTACTGAAATGTAATATTTAAGCTATTTCTTTCTCCCAAGCATAAAGTTGAAAATATTGGTAATACAGTAAATTCAAAGCAGTAAGCATTAGAAGACACTCTTCCTATTCCTTTCATTATATGTGTTGAGAGGAGGGAAACAGAATTGCAAAAAGGCCAGAGTAGTTACTACTGTAACATTTTGTCTTGTGAAAAACTTTTATGGGAAAGTGTTCTACCTAGCCAGTTTCAGACCAAGTGAGTACCTGATTCCAAGGGTATGTTGGCCAAAACATAGCCAAAAAAATCTCCCAGGACTCTACAAGGTAAGTAGTCTCTGCTATGGTACGGTGTCAAATTACCATAGGACTACCAGACTAGTGTGCATGAGCAGCTATAACAGCCTCCCAATTTTAACCTCCATGCCTATTTAGCTAATGGATGCATGGCTGTCACAATAAAAGACATACATATGTATACTTGTGTATACGTATATATGTGTACACATATATTCATAAAATTTACATAAAAAAAATAATGGAAGGGTAAATCAAAAACAAAATGATATTTGTAGGGTGAAGAGAACACTGGGTGAATGGGATACAGATGGAAGATAAACCTTTCTGAATGTATCTTAGTTTTGACTATTGAGCCTTATAAAAACATTAGATAATTTTAAAATAATTCAAAAATTCAAAGCAAATGGATTACTTTGAAAAATCAATGAATTTGTTTTTTCTAAGTTATATAGTCATCCAGAGAAGAATTATTTGAAGAAACTTAAAAACAGTATTTGGCTATACATTCTGGTGTGATATATCTCAAAGACAAAAGAACTATAAAAAACAAAATACTTAACCTGCATTCAATAATCTTAGTAAAATATTAGTATTGTTATTTTGAAAAACAAACAAGTGCCCGTCAGAGACATAGCTGGCTATATGCCTGGGAGAAGACATGTTCCCGATAAGCCCACGGCATCTTCATTTTGCCAGAAATGATATAGGAGCCAAGCTGGGTTTCTCACCCCTCAGAACAACTTCTGGAGCTTATTAGTGCATCAACTCATTATTGTGAAAATTGATAAATAAAGGGGAAAAAATCAAGCATTTATCTTGCCTTTCCTGTATAAAGTATATTTTCAGTATAACTAAATATGCAGTTGATTAAGGAAAGTTTTTCTTCTGGCAGTAAGTATGATAAAATCAGAAAAATCACATTTGCAACCATTAATGAATTACTGATGGTCAGTGATTTTAGGTGCTTCAACCTGGTGTAATTAATGTCACAAAAAATAGGACAAGCAGAAATCATTGCTGCCTTATATGATGTAATAGGAAGCATGCACTAATTATGATGTAAATATTGGCAAAAGAATTGAACCAAAATCTAATCAAGACTCTAGTTCTGTCAGCAGCATAAGATATGAGAAACAGAGGAGCATCTTCAATGGTACCACAAGGATGCAATCAGACACAAATAGATGACAAATTCTGTAGGACAAATAACCAATTTCTTCAATAAATAATAATGTATGTATAACATATGTATGTATATGTGTCTATGTATGTATGTGTGGATGTATACATATGTGTGTAAATATGTGTATGCATGTGTGTATAAAAGGTGGGGAGAAATGGTTCATGATTAAAAGAAACTTAAGAGATATACTACCTAAATATCCAAATATAATAGGGTGGACCTTGTTTTGAAACATGATTCAAACAAACAACAAGATTTAAGTATTAAGACAATGGAGAAATGATATTAAAGGATAACATTAATTTTGTTAGGTATAAGGGCTGATACTGATTGGAATTATGGTTAAAAAAAAAAAAGTCCTTACCTCATAGAGAAATTTAATGAAGAATTTATGGGTAAAAATAATATCTGCAATTTCCTTTAAAATAATCCTGACTCCTACCAATAGCCCCCCAGAAAGCTGTATAGAGGGTGAATAAAGCAAGGTAAGCATAAAGGTTCATAACTGTTGATGCTAAATGATATATACATGGAGGCTCATTATACTATTCTCTTTACCTTTTTGTATTTTTGATATTTTCATAACCATTGTTTAAAAAAGAGAAATTTTACAAAGAGAAAAAGATAATCTTTTATAAAATGGGAACTCCTACCTCATGAGGTTGATGTGACCATTACAATTCATATTAACCTTTAACATGCATGTAGTATATTGTAAACAATTTATTTTAGCAGAAAATAATAAATCACTATTTTCTCAAAATGACTGTAAAACCCTGGCTCAAATAAAGTTAAACTCTCTGTTTTAAATTATAGGATTTCTCATGGGTATTTGGCTGTACATCGCTGGTGGGACATATCCTAAAGACAAAAAGTAGTACAAAAAGAAATGCTTAACTGCATTCAGTACTGTTAGTAATATTATAATAGCCTTGTGAGTACCATAAACCCTCAGTGGGGATATAAAAGATGCAATGCTTTCCAAAATTGAATGGCTACAAAACCCTTTTTTTCATGAAGCATCTTTTTCCATGAAAAATGGCACCTTGAACTTGAATATTACAAATTCATCTGCCACAAATTTAAGTAAAATTTTGGCTCTGTAACTTACTAATAATTTATAACTGTAATCTATTTCTCTATATACAAAGTTTATCTACTAAAGGAACAATGAAAGATCTAAAATAGGCCAAGATATATTTTGAAATCAGGAATAATATATTCAGAAATAATTTTCAAAGAATGCAAGCCATATGAGAGATGGGACCTTGTTATCTTGGTAACTATTATATCATACCTAGCCTCTAAAAAGGAAAAAAAAAAATCCCTGGGTATATACTAGTCACTCAATAAATACAACCTATAAGACCTAGAACTGAAATATGAAACTTTTCCATTATGACAACCACAATCCTGTATAGGAATAGTGACGATCTTAAAAATCTTTTTATTTAACATGAATGTGAAATGATGATCTGGTTTGTACTTACAAATAAGATAGAAACATCACCATCTTTACTATCCAAGTTTTTTACCTTAGTTCTGAGAGTTCTGGAAATGCATCAGGGACATCTGGCATCTTGTAACCAAAACCATTTTGGCTTGTCTAAAGAAGAGTTTTAAATGATGTTAAATATAAGTCAACTTTTTGACTGTTCCCATTTACTTATAAAAGCACCTTTTAATGTACTATATCCCACAACTGCTTTCATTACCACATCTTCATCTTCACATTTCATATTGTCCTTACTATCCCCTTCTCCCTTCAGTCTATTTTTTTCATCGTAACTCTGTACGTACATGATTTACTTTTTTAAAATCTTTTTGGTGAGGGCCACACAAGTACCTGTGCTAGTTCTTTTTCTTGGGCAAGTATATGGTTGTAAAATAAATCTTTAACGTGTATCTGTGACAGGTGGGGAGAATTATCTGTGGATTTCATCAATATATATGAATATGTCTCTCAAATGAGGTATTAAATATAGAAAAACTTAATAATTTGGCAATAGTCTGAATAGTTACAAACCCAAGTGAGATGAGACAATACAGCAGATGAGGAACAAAGTATCCACTGTTTGAATATATATGACTTTTTATACTTGAGGACCCTTGAAAAGTTGTCTTGTTATACTACTAACTGTAGTTCATAACATTCATTAACATAATAAAATGAAAGGTTTTGGAAAAACGAAGTCCACTTGGGTCTATATATTCTAAATGATTACAAACTCTGAAATTACCAATGTTGGACATAATAAGGTCTATAATATTTGAGTATTACTATGAGTGATATTCACTAAGAGTTAAAATTGAAAGTTTTTAAATTCCTTTACATGTTTTATGCACAAAGTGTTAGTCTCTCCCTTAGTAACACCCCACATGACAATAGTACCAGCTTAAGAACAGTTTTTTAAACCAGTGGGATGCTTGAAGCCTTTAACATGCTTTAGCAGATCCACCATAATCTGACACCTGCTTCTACATGATCACTTCTTGTGCCTTTGCCTACATCCTATGTGGCAGCCAGAAAGATCCATGAAAGGTAGTTTCACAAAAATGCCATGTGGTTTATACCTCGATGCCTTTCTCAATGTTACTGCCTCTTACAGAATGCCTCATATAGCCCCTTGTTATCCTAGCAAAATTCATAACCATCTTTCAAAATCTGGCTTCGGGCCTAAATTCATTCATTCATTTACCTGTCTTTTACTCAGCACCTACAGTATGTGTGTATCAAGCATGGCTTGAGACACTAAGCCCAACGTGGTGAAAAAAAAAAAAAATCACCTTTTTTGTAAAGGCATCCTACTCATTCTACCTGGGTTCCTGGGAGCACTGACTATTCCTTTAACTGTGTCTCTAACAAAACTCTAGACTGTCTCTTCTACTCCACTAGAAGTTCTTTATTTGCAATTATTTGACTATTTGTTGTTTACCTGAGTTTGTTGAGTTGAACAATTTGATTTAATCCTTTGATATTCTGTGCCCAACTTAGTGGCTGGCACAATAAGGCACACAAGACATGTTTTTTGACTGAAAGAATGTTTCAATAGCACACAATACAGGGAACTATATAGACACCAACCGGAGCTGAAGCATCCGTTGTGGGAACAGGTAACGGGAGACTGGAAAGGACGCCAAATGAAGGAGCGGCTGGCTTGGTTGTGGTAAAACTTGTTGTTGAAGAAGAGATGGTGTCAGCAACAGATAAAGAAGTGATATTCCTGTTAGCTTCTTGTGGGGGAAATGGAGGAAGAAATGGAAAACCCTGAGAAGCAGCATAAGGAGGCATCCCACCTGGGTTATTGTACAGGCTGAAGACAAAAAAGAGAATGATCATCAGATTAGATTTTAGGGATAAAATATATAAAATTACTCCTAAATTGTTCTAAATAACAATGGTTGTGCATTATAGACTCTTTTTATGACAGGTGATACTTGTTATAATTATAATGAATTATACATTGAATAAATGTATACACTTATATACTTATTCAATTGTATATTCAGTATAATTATGTACTGAATAATTATTATAATTAGATAAAATATGAATCCCCCTTCCCAAAAAAAGAGACTTGTGATTTCTACGAAAAAGAAGTCGAATGCTTTAGAAAGCATACAGTTCAACTGCTCAGAGTAGAAGTGAACAGAAAGGCCATTTTTGAATTCTGGTATCAATCAGTATGGCCGCAGAGGGCATACAGAACAATATTTAACCCAGAAAGTTTATCCAAGTGGAAGCTGCCTAGTTACATTTGGCAAAATCTGAAAGTCAAGACTGCTTTTCTAGAAATTTTTAAAGGAAAATTAAATATACAGATAAGCTACTAAAAACATTAAAATATTTTAGAAAGATGCATATATGAACATGTATATATATTAGAAAGAGTAGCACAGCATTATGTACTTGGGATTTAATCAGAGAACAGTGTAGTTAATATTTATTTTTGCAAGATAACAAATATTTTACATTTAGTATCTTTCCTCCTTAGAAAAGTTCAGAGAGGCCAGGCATGGTGGCTTGCACCTATAATTCCAGCTATTCAGAAGGCAGAGGTGGGATCGTGTGAGACCAGGAGTTTGAGACCAGCCTGGGCAACATAGTGAGACCTCGTCTCAAAAGAAAGAAAGAAAGAAAGAAAGAGGAAAGTTCAGGGAGAAAAGAATTAGAGCAATGCAGGCCTAAATGCAGACTGATAATCATCTAAATACCAACGGTAGAATTAATACAGTAAGATTATATTTGTCAGTCACTCTCATGTAAAGAATAAAGGACTTAGGTTATATTTTAAATACTAACTACTAAAATGTTTTACTTTGCATTGAAACATGTTCCAAAATATATAAAGCTTATGTAATTTTTTATGGGAGTACTATTATTTAATGACACAAATTAACCTGAATTTTGTTGGAAGAAAACACTTGTTACAGACTTTGAAATGTAAACTAATGACACTAAAGTTTATATGGAAAAATAAACAAGCAAACATAGATGAAAAAGGTCTGAAAAAGGAGGGTGAAGAGATATTAACTCTGATATTACAGCAAAACAAATTATAAAACCTTAATAATTAGAAAATGTTTAAAGCATAGTACTGATGAATGGATAGGTAAGCCCAAACACGTATGGGATTTAGGATATAATAAAGATAGAATCTCGAACAAGTGAAAGATAGCTAGAACAGTCAACAGTGTTGAGACACATGGAAAAAAATAAATTTGAGCCAGATTCTCAGATTTACAATAGTATAAAAACCTAATGGATCAAGGATTTAAATATTTTTTAAAAAAATCTTAAAAGAACTAGAATAAATCATTGGAAAATTATAACCTTGGGGTGGGAAAGGACTTTCTGTGATCCCAAATTCTGAAATTATTAGAGAAAATAATGATAAATTCCATGACATTTAAAAAGAATTCTACATGGCAAAGCCCTTTATAAGACAACTAAGAAATCTGGGGGAAAACATTTGAAACTCCTCTCGCAGACAAAGGGATAATTTCTCTAATATATAAAGAATTCATAAAAAGACTAACAAATTGATAAAAAAGACTAACAACCCAACAGCAAAATAGAGACTAGGATATATCTACACAGGACAAAGAAGGAAGAAAAACATTTCTAATCCACAGGAAAAAATGTTCAATTTCACTGTTAGTAAGATAAATACAATTAAAATTATAGTAATGTATCCTTTTCTTCCTATCAACTGTCAAAGATCCATTTTGATAATATGCTATGGGGAAATAGCCATTGTGTACAGAAGTAGAAACTGGTACCATTACTCTGGAGTGCAATTTCATAGTATTTGTCAAAATTACAAATTACACTTCTAAAATTCAATCAACAAATATGCTCAGATTTGGGTAAGCTTCTAATTTTAAGATTATTTACTGTAGCAATGAGGGTAATGAAGAAGGGTAGGCCATTTAGGAAAGATCAGAAACAATGAAAACACCCATCAACAGGAGTCTTGCTGAATAAATTATGGTACATCCATAAAATGAATACTTTGTGGCCATAAAGAATAATGAGGAAGTGCCTTAGGTACGAACATGGAAAACTTTCCAAACCATACCATTTAGTGAAAACAAAAAGCAAGGAAATAGTATGCTACCATTCGTGTAAAAAAGAAGGGGATAAAATACCACATATATTTTCTCGTATAAGCATAGAATATTTCAGGAATTATATATACATACACTCAAATAACTCTGGATGCCAAGAGGAGAAAAACTAAGTTGCAAGGGAAAAAGAAGTGGCAGGGTGGCTTTTCATTCTACACTCCTTCATACTTTCTGAATGTTGAACCAAGTGAATATATGACCCATTAAAAAAGTTAAGTTAAAAGTTTTCTAGTAAGCTTGTTCATTTCAAAGGATGTATCATATTTATCCTAAATCTTTACTTTTATATAAAGGAATCAGTACTATGTATGTGAACATAACAAGTTATTTAGAAACAATATGATCAACATGAGAGAATCTTTGTAATAGGCTTAAAGTCTTAAAAATCTGAACAAATCTGCTTTATTTTGAAATCAGTAGCAGATGAAACCCATAAAATAATCTAAGAAATGCATCAAATTTGATTTTTAATAATGTGCACTGTATCCTAGAATTTATTTGAAATGGGAACAAGTAAATCTGGTGGCTTGTATTTTCAAATAAGGTAAGTGAGTTTATATCCAACCATATCCCCATAGAAGGTAGGAAATATAGTTTTTGGATAAAGAATATAAAAATTCTTTATCTAAAAATAAAGATGTAGGACTCTAGGATATAGACACCAGGAAGGCAAAGATGAGGGGAGAGGGCTGAGGTATCTACTGAACTGGATGAGCTAGCTAAGGAGACTTCTAGACAGTGTTGAAGATGTCATCTGAATTTTGAACAAGAAAAAGTTCTTGGGAATTAAGTAGAAGGACTGGGAAATAAAGCCAAAAAATATCCTGGGAAAAGAAATAAAAATATAAACATAGGCAATAAGAAAATCAGATACTTTTAAGAGTGCCAATATTAAACCTAAAAAAATTTCATAAAGAATTAAGAAAAAAAGTTGAAATGGAAATTACAATAGCAAAAACTTAATTTACTAGAAATGAAGCCATGAATGATTAAAAGAGCCCATAAAATACCTAGCACATTGAAAAAGAGTAACAAGTTGCATCATCATGAAGTTTTATAATAGCAAAGTTTCAAAAAAGTTACAAAGGATCTGAAATAAGAATGGCATTGGATATTTCAGTAACAGTGGAAGCTTATAATATAAACAACAGAATAACACCTTCCAAATTCTGAGTGAAAGACCACTTCTACCTAGAATTTGAACTGTACCAACTATCAAGTGTGAGGGTATATTAAAGACATTTACAGATTTTTTTTTAAAGTCTCAAAAATTTATCTTCCAAGCATCTTTGGCATATTGTATTTTCCAAAAATGGTCACATCAATATTTTTAGTCCCATATGCTCTTCCAGAGCCTTGCCACTCCCCCATGAAGAGGAATGCCTATTTTCCTCCCCTTGAATGTGGTCAGGACTTTGCAATTGCCTCGACAAATAGAATATAGCAAAAATAACACTGAAATGACTTTCTCATAACTGGCTCTCAGGATGTCCACCTTTACAAGGAAGCCCAAGCCACACAGAGAGGCCATGTCTAGGTATCCCAGCTGACATCCCCATGTAAAGCTTCTGCTAAGAGCCAGCCGATGATGAATAGAGCATACATAAGCTCTCTCTGATGAACTCGGCCTGAACTGCAGAATAGTGAGCAAAATAAATATGTTCATTGTTTTAAGCCATAATTTTGGGGGTAATTTGTTATGCAGCCTTAGTATTCAGAACAGATTTGGTACCTGGAAGGCTGCTGTGACTGAAAAAAAAAATACATATATATATATACACATATATATAAATAAAAGAATATATATATGTATGCATAAATAAATAAATAAAAAACATGGGAGTAGCTTTGGGACCAAGCAGAGGGAAAGGCTGGAAGTACCCTCACGACAGTATGAAAGACTGAAGGGCCTCAAAGAAATTGTCAGCAGGAGCCCTATGGACCTCTGAGTAGATGGTCATGATAAGGGAAAACTGTATTAGTGGAAAGTTTACCAGCGCTGCTGCTTACTAGTTTCCTGAGGTTTGTTCTATCATTTTATGATGAATGCACAAGGGGCGGCTACCTTGTCTCTTTAATTCACTTGTACGCAGATCAAGAGGAATCGTTCTTGAGGAACACACCTGAGAAACCTCATCTGTACCTCAAGTTGATTTAGATGATGAAACACTGAATCAAGCCTGATTCTGTAATATGATGAACTTCAGAAGTTCCTGGGGAAGAGGCAGAATGCATTTTTGCACATAGGAAAGAGGTGAATTCTTGTGAGCAGAAGAACTATGACAGATTGTATTTTCCAAAAATGGGCACAGCCAGATTTCCAGTCCCACATGCTCTTCTTGAACTTTGCCATCCCATTGAGAGATGGAGTCTATTTCCCCTTTCCTTTCCCTTTTTTTTTTTTTTTTTGAGACAGAGTCTCGCTCTGTTGTCTGGGCTAGAGTGCCATGGCGTCAGCCTAGCTCACAGCAACCTCAAACTCCTGGGCTCAAGTGATCCTTCTACCTCAGCCTCCCAAGTAGCTGGGACTACAGGCATGTGCCACCATGCCTGGCTAATTTTTTCTATATATTTTTAGTTGTCCAGCCAATTTCTTTCTATATTTAGTAGAGACGGGGTCTCACTTTTGCTCAGGCTGGTCTCGAACTCCTGAGCTCAAACGATCCGCCTGCCTTGGCCTCCCAGAGTGCAAGGATTACAGGCGTGAGCCACGGCGCCCGGCTTCCCCTCTTTCAATCTGGGTGGGACTTCGTGACTGACTTTACAAACAGAATGCAGCAGAAATGATGCTCAGTCATCTCCAGAGCTGTATCATAAAAGGCAATACAGCTTCCATTTGGCCAGTGTGCCCTCTCTCCTGAGATGCTCGCCCTTGGGACCCAGGTTGCCATGCAGTGAGTTACATGGAGAGGCCACATAC
>CAUYSK010115686.1:0-25686 GCA_963575035.1 Avahi laniger
AAAAAAAAAAAAAAAAAAAAGAATCCAGCTCTCGGAAAGCAGGGCCTCCCACCCTGTTCCTGATGATAAGACTTGCACAGCAAAACCACTCACTGGGCACCATGGGCTTTCCGTGGTGCAGTCTCAGTGGCCCCAGAAGCTGTTACCCAAAGAATAGGGACTAAGCCCATGGCTTCTAATTTTCCATGGGGTCTTGGAGCTGGAACATTTCCCTAGAGACAGATTTAGCCCAGTGTTTTCATTACACATGGGCATGAACTGTAGTCTAGAGAAGGGAAGTGCCCGCATAGACAGGGGATGGAGGCAAGGTCTAGTGCCAAAGGGTCAGAGCTCAAGTTCCATCTTTGTCCCTCCCGAGATATGTAATGACAGAAGAATTACCTCACTTCCCTGAGTCTCAAGTCTCCAGATCTGTAAAACGGAGCTCGGGTTATCAACCACTATAATTCCTCCACCAGCTCACATATTCCTTAGGGGAAGGACCACGCCAGACTCTTGTTCTCTTCCGTGTTTCTAACACAGAGCCTGGAAGAGTAGCCCTGGCTTAATCACAGGAACGAACTGTGAGGGCATTCCTTCCCTCAGACTATCCACCACGCATTCATTTCATTCATAAATTCCTTTTTTTTACAACCAAAATGTATTGTCATTACCTATACTCTGGGGACACGGCAGTCAGGGAGACAGACTAGGGAGCTTACAGTTGACTGATGGGACCAGACAGGTGATCACCATGCCCTGGAATGTGGGAAGTACAGGACGGTACCTGGACACAGAGGAGGACACCCGTCTCAGTTTTTTGCAGAGCCCAAGTAGGCTTTCCTGAGAAGGTGAGGACTCAGCTAAGACTTCAGAGATAAGAAGGTTTAATGTGAACAAAGAAGCACGTTTAGAGTTTCAGGAAGTGGAGAAAGAGAAGTGTAACCTGGGGGCAGAAGGAAGAGTTCTCTGGGAGCACACAACCCCTCTCCCCCCTACGTCTACTTCCCAAGGACACAACTGCGCCCGGAGCAGGGAGCGGGGAGGTGGTTCAGGACCACGGAGAGCAGCACAAGGCTCTTGCTGATCCCGAGGGGCGCTGGCCAGTTAAGGCCTGAGGAGAGGAAGGGCACGTTGTGGGTGGGGGGAAGCCCCCAGGCTGAGGGCCGAGGAAGGAGAATCTAGGGTCCGGCTGAGGTCCGGGGAACCAGCCATCACCTCTCCAGCCAGGTGAGGGCTGCTGTCACAGCCCCAGGGCAGCCTGGTGAGCCACAGCTGGGCCTGGGAGCCCAGAAGCCCTGCTGGCCACAAAGAAAACAGCAGGAGACAAGGGGCTCTCCACTGTTTTAAATCAGAAAGCCCTCTGACAATCTGATGAATGGCAAATACTAAGTGTCGAAACATAATAAATAAGTAAATTATACAGTATGTCAGAAGGTGATAAATGCTGTGGGGAAAAGAAAAACCCTCTTCTCCCCCCCAAAAACAAGTGACTCCAAAGTTTTGGTATAATTCCAGAGGTTTTTAGCACCCTGAGCCCTCTACAGATACAGTCGAGAATGAGTCCCCCTCCAGGGTACAGCCGTGCTGCGTGGGAGTGGGGGAAGGGGACCGTGGCTGCACTGAGTCTACCGGACCCCCAAGCCACGCATAGGGGGACCTCTGTCCCTGACAAGCTGCTGGGGCATCCCAGGCTCCTGGCTTCTGACTTGCAGCTCTGTTCCCCCATCTTTGCTGATTGAGCACCCACATTGTATCAGTCACTGCTGTGGATACAGTGGTGAGCAGAATAAGCAAAGTCAGTCCCCAGACAGCTGATGTTCCAGTGGGTGGAGACAAGTAATGATGAACAAAATAATTTAAACGATAAACTCTGTGTGTGTGTGTGTGTGTGTTTTGAGACAGGGTCTCACTGTCACCCAGGCTGGAGTGCAGTGGTGAGCTCACATCTCACTGCAGCCTTGAACTCTTGGACTCAAGTCATTCTTCCACCTCAGCCTCCTGAGGAGCTGGGACTGTAGGTGTGCCCCACCATGCCCAGCTGATTTTTCAATTTTTTTGTAAAGACAGGGTCTTGCTATGTTGTCCAGTCTGGTCTTGAACTCCTGGCCTCAAGTGATCCTTCTACCTTGGCTTCCCAAAGTGCTGGGATTATAGGTATGAGCCACTGTGCCCAGCCTATATAGCATATTAAAAGGGTGGGTGCTATGGAGAAAGCCTAGCAGGGTGAGAGGGGCTGAGAGCACCAGGGATGGGCCTGGGGTGGCAGTGGTAGCGGGGGGAAGCTGCAACTTTCAGTACGCAGGTCAGAGTGGGCCTCACCGGGAAAGGGGTCCCTGAGCAAAGACTCGGGGCAGTGAGGGGCTTGGCCATGCAGATGTGCAGGAACAGGGCTCCAGGCAGAGGGGACAGCGGGTACAAAGGCCGGGAGGAGGGGGATGTGGCTGACGCGCTGCAGGGGGCGCCAGCGAGGGGAAGAGAGGTTGGGAGGAGGTGAGAGGGGTTACGGGGCCAGGTCTGGGGAGCTGATCTACAGACTGGCTTTTGCTCTGAGTGGGGTGGGAGCTGAAGTGGGGTTTTGAGCGGAGGAAGAAGGCGATCTGACGTATTTAGAAGGCTTTTGTGCTGAGGACAGACTGGAGAGGGAAGGAGACCAGGTGGGAGGCCGTGGCAGTTACCCAGGTGGGAGGCGATGGCGGCTTGAACCAGGGGGCAGCCAGGACAGTGGAGGCACAAGGCAGACTCTGGGTAGATTCGGAGGGTGGCGACGACAGGATGTGCAGGGGGATCAGATGTGGGGTGGAAGACAAAGAGGGGAGTCAAGGATGACTTTCCCACAATGCATCTGGGGCTCCCAGGTCCGCCCCAGAACTGGTCCCAGCTGCCTGGCCTGCTACATTTATCTTGCACATTTCGACCTTAGGCAATAAAGTAACCATCTACTTGCCGTTACTAAGGAATACCAGACAGTGCGATAGGCTCAAGGCGGTTACAGAGGAAGTGGGGCTCAGAGGGTTAGGCAGCTGCCTGGGTCCCAGCCAGTCTCTGAGACACCCGGCTGGAGCCCCGCAGTTCTGACTCCACCCAGAGCTCTGCCTTCCCCCTTAGGCCTGCTCAGATCTCCCGGGAGGCTCATTCTGAGCAGTGCCTCCTGTCCACTAACCTAGGGAGAGATTTTTTTCATGGAACAAATGAGAAAGGGAAATGACCTCAACCGAGGGCTGAGCGGGGGAGGTCTGGGCAGGGGCAGAGGCCTTTCCACACCAAACGTGACCCTGGGCACGTCCCTGTGCAGCAGGAAGAGAACCTGGCCCAGTGCCCGCTCCAGGCTCCCTGCCAGGGCCACGGCACAGAAAATGCTTGGGCAGCATCAGGGAGGGGTCTGGGTGTCCGGAGAACCTTGGGGGAGGTGAGCGGTGAGGTCAGGGCACCCCGCATGGAGCCCAGAGCCCAGCCTGGATATGGAGGCGTCTGCGGCCCCTTTGCTCCTGCTGTCCCCCGGCCCTGTACCCTCCATGGTCAAGGTCCAACTGCTGACCTTTTACCTGTGTCCCCAGCCCTTTCCTCCCCTGGTAGCACTCACTGCTCTCTTTCTTAGCTCTTTGCCCACGGACTTCGTTAATGAAGCTTCTAGAAAATGCCTGCACCCACATACCACCATGCATCACTGCATTGCAGGGTGGGCGGCAATGACCCAGGAGGGCCGTGCCTGGGTGCCAGCTGCTCCTTTCTCCAGTGTCCTTCCAGGCAGGGGCCCACGCTGGGACACCTGGTGGTTACTTCCTTAGGGATTTCCACCTTCCCCTGCTCAGCAAGCCTTCTAGCAGCCCTGGAGGGGCGGGGCTGGGGTTTCTACTACACGGATTCGGACCCAGAACCCAGGGAAAGAGGGGTTAGGAGGGCTCACACAGTGTAGTTACCGAGGGGCACAGATTCTGGAAGTTACCACGAAGGAGCGGTAAAGATTTCCCTTTTTACCCTCTCCAGCCGAGTCGTCAGTCCTGCTGCATGTTTGCTTTAAGGCAGCCCCCAAACAAACACGTATTTTCAAAACTGCAACGTGTTTAGTGTTTTCTTTTTCTCCCTTTCTTCCTTGAAAACAATTCGGGGCTTGTCTTCCGTGCTTCGTGCCCGCAGTGACTGAAAAAACTCTGCTTTGGAAAATCGAGGGAAGGGTCTAAGTGTCCAAGGGAGGGCGTGTGGCTTCTTGCTTTCTTTTGTGCAGACACAGCCGCGGTGGCCGGTCCCCGTGGGTGGCCTCAGACACACAGCCCTTTGTGGGCCTCGCACCCGCTGTGGTTTGTAACGCTGTTATCTTTTGGAGTTAGGAATCTGTGGTTTCTCACTGCACCTGAGGATGCCCCCCTGCTCTGTTCCCAGCCAGTGTTCTCCTTGCAGATGGAACGGGAGGGACTCAAGGTAAGACTCCAGGCCCTGTCGTGATGTCACCCATGCAAGACACAGAAATACGTATTCGCTCAACCAGAGACGTGTCCTAGACATCTTTACAAAGAACTGGAGTATAAAGTCTAATTTTAAAACGTGCGTTTATGTAAATTAATATTTAAATTGCACAATTTTATAGCAAAAGTGTGACAGCACTGCACTTTGGGCTTGTATCGCTGCTGTCTTTAGGAGCTCGGCCTCCTGGTAAGCCTCTTTGCCCCTTCCAGCCTGTTTTCGGAGTAGCAGCCGAGTGATCGTGGTGAGACTTGAGACACACACGTTTAGGCCAGGAGACAGAACATTTTCTCTGAAAAGGGCCAGAGAGTAAATATTTAAAACTCTGTGGGTCAGTCTCCATGGCAGCTATTCGACTCAGCCCCTCAACTCAGCACAAAAGCAGCCGAGTGTGATAGTCAATGAACGGGTGTGGCTGTGTTCCAATAAAACTTTATTCGCAAAAGCCCATTGTAGGCCAGATTTGGCCCTTGGGCTGTAGTTGGCCACCCCTTGCTTTGGGAAAAGGACAGACATAAGTGACCCGTGCAGGGAGTGTCCAGGAGGCGGGCGAGTAAGTATACTGAGGAAAAAACTGGGTGGGGTCCAGTGTGGAGAAGACTCAGAGAGTCAGGCACCCCCCAGACATCACAGAAGAGGAGAGATCGGCTCAGTGGCCCCAGAGGCCAGCCATAATGGGGGTAGCAACAAGGCTCTTTTTCATTCATGACAAAAAAGACCTCATAAACAATGAAGGGGTGAGTTCCACATCCTTAGAGGCATGCAAGCAGAAGGTAGGGGTTGGGGGAATTGTTCTTTAATCTCCACTCCTGCTCTCAGAGTGTCTCTCTGTTTCTGCTCAAAACTCTCCACGGTCCCTGCGTGGCTCAGAGCAGAGGCCAAAGCCCCACAAAGGCTGGCGACCTGCGCGTGCTGGTCCTGCTGCCTGCCTGTCCTCACCTCCCACTCCCTCCCTCTCTCGACTCCAGCCCTGCTGGCCTCTGGGCTGTGTCTTGAGTCCCTGACAAACCCCCTCAGTGCCTCTGCCCTGGCTGATCCCTCTCCCGGGATCTTGTCCCCAGACCCCCTCGCAGCCAACTCTCATGTCACCCACGCCTCTCCCCACACGCCCTAGTCCTCCAGCACTTGTCCTCCTTGGCACCCACATCCACGTCACCTGCCAGTGTGTTTACTTATTTGTTTGGTCGATGATCTAGCTTCCCCTGCTGGAATGTCGACTCCATGAGGCAGGGGCTTTTGTCTCTTTGGCTCACTGCTGTGTCTCCAGTGTTTCGTGCCAGCTCATAGCAAGTGAGCAGTAAATATTCGCTGATGATAGCCATTGTGTTTTCCAGAGGTGGCCGCCCATACCCCCATCCCACTGTGCTTCCTACAGCGGTGCTGAGGCCCCTCCCCTCAAGAAGTGCAGTCTTTGTTCTCTCCCCTTGAATCTTACCAGGGCGTCACTTCTAAGACTGGGTCACAAAAGGTGACACAGCTTCTGCCTAGTTCCTTGGGATGTTCAGCCTTGGAAGCCAGGCTCCATGGTGTGAGGAAGTCCAAGCCACACCGAGGCTGTGTGAGGACGCTCCCGCCAACAGCCCCTGCTCGGACCCAGCAGACGGCCAGGCTCGGCCGCCAGACATGGGCTCAAGGAAATCTTCAAAACATCTGCAGCCCCAGCCACCCTAATGGCATGAGAGACTCCAGGGGAGAACCAGTCAACCCCCAGAACTGTGGGACGAAGTCATAAGTTGTTGTTGGGGTGATATATTACCGAAAGACCTGCTGTTCATCGTTGCTGGTAAGTCCTGTGTTCCCTACCTCACTGTTCCGGGAGAAGCCAGCCCCCTGGGAGCACACGCCACCGTTTCTGTGCATTTCCTTAGGCTCTACCCCCACCCCAGCTTCCCCGGGACAGGGGGTGGGTAGCCTGCTTCTTGTCTTGAGTCTGCTGAGACTCATTCTCTGGGCGAGGCTCTCTGCGAGGGCCACCGTGATGTTCCCCAGGCCTCGGGATGCACAGGGACGTCTCTCTCAGGCTGCTCCCCTCCCTAGAGCGGCCAGAACAGATGCCCCCTGCATTGCAGGCTGAGGGCTCCTCAGTCACGGGCCTGACAAGGGTTCTTTGCTTGGCCAAACTTCAGTCGAGCTCCTGAATCTCCTCCCAGGCCCGTCCGTACACTCCTGGTGAAATCCAGTTTTAGGGAAAGAGCCCTGCTAAGTCAGTTCAGCCAGAACCCCCATCTTCAATAGCTGATCAGTTCCTCATCCTCCTCCATCCCCTAGGTGGTGTCTGGTCGCCCTGGCCTGTCATCAGCAAGAATCCGGTTAGGTTAGCCAGGATCCCCCGATCCCTGATTCCTTTGTCATTTCTCACCCACTGACCCCCTCCTGCTCCTTGACCTAAATCCACACTTGTCCAAGCTGTGTTGGGAGCTGAGCCCGATCCCTTCTCCCACTGCGAGACCACGGGGCAGTGGCCCTAAACCTCTCACCGTGGTACCGAACAAAGTCTTTACCGTGCTTTACCCAGTGCCACTGAGTAATTCCGTCTTTAACAGTCCCCGGCACCGCTTGTCCCAGAATCTGTTCACTGCTCTGGGTCCTGCGGCCGCCTCCACCAGCAGCGGGAAACCGAGGCGCGGCTTCGTCTTTAACTTCCAGCCGCCTCTGTGTGACCTGGGAAAACTCACCCATCCCCAGGACACCTTCAGGCCACTGGAGGGGAAAATGTGAGCCCAAGAAGGTTCCTTCCCTGTCCTGCCCCCAGACCCGCCCTCTCACGGAGCTTCTTTCTGAGACGCTGACAGCGCCCGCTTCATCCAGATCTCGCCAGAATCCTGCCGGCCAGTCAGGCTGTTTTGGTGTTGTGGTCCCCACACGATGACCCCTAGGGAGACCCGCACTGGTATATTTTCCCGAAAGTCTGGCGGATTCTCTGTCATCACCTTCTTCTTCCCGCTGCAGCGCCCCCGTCACAGGCTGGGGCAGTTCCTCTGCAGCCACACGCGTCGGGAGCGATGTCAAAGGCTCAGGGAGGTGGCGCAGGCTGGGGCTCAAGGCACGGGCTTCAGAGCAAACCCAGGCTTTCACGCGGCTTTGTGACCTTGGCCAAGCCTCTTGACCTCCCCGAGCCTCGGTTTCCTAATCTCTGAAAGGGGGTAAGAGTAGCCCCTTCTGGGGCTGCTGTGAGGATCGAGGAGGTTTCCTGTGTGAGCCGCTTTGCATAGTGCTTGGCAGCACGCAATGGACGGCAGCTGTCATCGTTACGTCCTGACGCAGCAGGTCAAGGTGCAGGCAGCCCCGTGTCCCTGTCTCTTGCATTTCACACTCTGACTCCCTCCACCCCTCCTCACCTCTGGTGGCCCAGGGCCCAGCTGTTCTCATCAAACGCTGCTGCCTGGCCCCGGTTTGTCACTCATGTCACCACTCGGCCGGAAGGATCCCAGGAACCTGGCTCCAGAGCCAGCTCCCCCTGTGGCTCCCATCTCAGGTTTGCAAATCAGAGTGAGCTCTTCCTCTCTGCCTTGGCAGACTCCCCCTTTCTTCCTGTCCCCTTCTCCCCAAACAAAGCAGCAAGAAGGCCCAGGAAAGGAGAGGGGGTATCGAAATCTGGCTTTTGGGTCAGGTTCAAAATGGAGCAAGTTTTGGCAGCTGCTGGGAGCAGCATGAGCCCACGAGGTCTGCAGGATGCGGCTCTGCTCCTTACTAGCTGTGTCACTTTGGGCAAGTCCCTTTATCTCTTCCAGCCTCAGCTTTGTCACCTCTGACATGGGGAGAGTAGTGCCAGCCCTGGGGCACCCAGCACTCCCGACTGGCTCTGGGCCTGAACCAATGTGCCTCTCCGAGGTCACCTTGAAGTTGGCCTGTCTGCCTATGGGCCCCTGTCACCTGCCCTCCCACGCAGAGGTCCATGGTGATGCGTCTGTGGGTCTGTCTGCCCTGCAACTGGAGCACCGTGAGGGCTGGACCTTCCGCCACGTGCCCCGTGAGCACCTCTGTGCCCAGCACAGGGCCATACACAGGGAAACCGGCGTGTGTGAGACCAGCAGATGGTGACTGATTTGTGACATCACATCTCCAGCTAGGACTGAGTGCCCAGGAGAAATAGGCCCCAACCAGCACCCGGGGGTGAGTCGCCAGGCAGAGGGAAGGCCAGGGAGGAATGTTCGGGGCCACCCGGGCTTCGAGGAATTCCTAGTCAGTGATCCAGGGACCAGTCCAGCTCAGACACTTCAGGCCTTGTAGTTTGGGGTGACTACCCTCCTCCCAGAATCCAGGAGCCCCAGAGGCACCTCAGCTGAAGAACTCTCCAGAATCCACAGACTTGAACTGTTTGCTTTGCTTAAGACAGCTCTGTCCTGTAATCTTTGTCATTCTCATTGTCATCATCCATTATAATTTTTTTTTTTTTTTTTTTTGATACAGAGTCTCTCTTTTTTGCCCTGGCTAGAGTGAGTGCCATGGCGTCAGCCTAGCTCACAGCAACCTCACACTTCTGCGCTCAAGCGATCCTCCTGCCTCAGCCTCCCGAGTAGGTGGGACTACAGGCATGCGCCACCATGCCCGGCTAATTTTTTCTATATATTTTTAGCTGTCCAATTAATTTCTTTCTATCTTTTTGGTAGAGACGGGGTCCCACTCTTGCTCAGGCTGGTCTCGAACTCCTGACCTTGAGCGATCCACTCGCCTCTCGGCCTCCCAGAATGCTAGGATTACAGGCGTGAGCCACTGCGCCGGGCCTACAATATGTTTTATTTGACAAACTTACGTAGTGATTATGGTACACCAAGCACTATGCTAAAGGCTTAAGAAGTACGAATTCTCTCACTACAGAAACCCCACAGGGTGGGTACTGTGTATCAACCCTGAGGCCCAGATAGGCAGAGCCACGTTGTAAGGCTAACGGGTGACAAAGTGGGGCTCTCTGCTTTCTCCTGAGAGGCAGCTGCTGGGAACGGGGCACAAGTGGTTCCAGGCCCAGCTGCAGACACAGCGTTGTCCCATAAGCACCTCTGCATGCCACCTGCGAATGGGGACAACGACGGCCAGCTCTGGGGGCCGAGGCTGGGTGTGGGGAGGGGCCCTGCTTCCCTCCTTCCCGCCACTGTTGGTCTGAGGCTGACTCAGAAGCTCCCACTGACAAGACTCTCTTGGAACACGCTCAGGGTGAGAGCAGGGCCGGGCAGGAGTCCCCAGACCGGACAGCAGGCTCCGCAGGGGGTGGCCCAGGTTTCCCAGGTGAGGGAGGGCATGTCCTGAACTTCCCTGCCAGGCTGAGAGCCAGGACTGGCTCTTTGAAAGAACAGCGGGCCTGGATCCCAGCAACCCCGGGCCTGGCCCTGAGCTGTGGGCTGTTTGCCAGCACAGGGTGGCCCTGGGGTCAGGAGCCTCCCCAGGACGGTCTGCCCCTGTGTTTGAGGAAATCCACATGGCGGTGGCTCTGTTCCCCTGAGGACTCCCTGCACAGTGTCCGGGCTGGCCAACGTACACAGGGCCTTTGTGTGCAGAAGGACGGGAGACGGGCTGTCCCCAGGAGAAACACCCTGCCTGGCTGAACCGTCAGGCACCTGCCCAGGGGTCACGGCTGTGCTCAAAGATCAGTTTCCAAGTCTAGAAAAGCCTCTGCTACAGCCCTCCTGGGTTCCCAGTATGGGGAGAGGTGGAGCCCAGAACACAGCTTGTCCTTCCCTAGGAGGAAGGGAATCAGAGAGGGTGGGCACTGGCTGAGGGTCACACAGTGGCCCTGGCTGCCAGCCACATTGGGCTGGGCCGGTCACAGAGGCTTCTTGTGCACTGAAGGCCTCAAAGGTAGGCCTTTGACATTCTCTCTGAAGGAGGTTCCAGCCTTAGGCACAATCGAGTGGCTTACAAGGCCAAAAGGAAGTTCATTTTACAGCTACTAGGGACGTACCTCCTATGGCCCTAAACTTGTTTGTGTAGAAAATAAACCCTACAACTAGCTTGTAGCTACCACTACTAGGCTATTGCCCCAGGAGGTTAAAAGTGCTAATTTGTTTATTGCGAGCATTAAAAAATAATACCATGATTCTTATAACCCTATCTTGATGTGTCTTTGCTTGGTGGGACACCAAGACTCTTACAAAATGACTGGGGCTGGGGTTTTTCTTCGCCTCCAAGGGCCTGGTTCCAGAAACTGCTGGGTGGAGGTGGGCTGGGCAGCCTCCCCCTCTCCCTCTCCCCCCACCGCTGCTGAATGGCCTGGGGACTTAGACAAACACTGACAACCAGTGCAGGAGGGACAGGTGGACGCCTCCCAAATCAGCTCTGTGCAGAGGACAGACCTCAGCTGTCAAGCCTGACTCAGCCTGTGTGTCCTCTGTGACCTTGGGCCAGGGACCCATCCAGCCTCAGTTTCCCCATCGGAGCCCCAAGGGCTGAGCTGGGTGACCTTTCTGATGCCCTGTAGCCCTGAGGACACCCGGCTCAGCCCTGGGGCAGCCCCTCCGAGGTGGGGAATCACCTGGAACCGGCCGATGCTGCAGCAGCCGCAGGCAGGAGAGAAAATGCCCTTTCAGTTGTCATAACAGAGCAGGGCCCGCAGGCTGCTCCTGTTTACTGAGGCTGAGTAAATACAGCCAGGCCCTTAGCAACAGGCACAAAGGGGCCCTTGTGCCGCCTGCTGCGCCCTCGGCTCCCTGAGCTCAGCCCCAGCTGGGAGCTCTCTGAGAGGCAGGCCAGCCTGGCCCACAGTACGCCCGGGCAGGGACGGGGTGGGCGCAAGGCCTGTTGTGTGCCCAGCTCTGGGGCGTGGTGGGGGGGCCAGCCCCTCATCCATCCCTGTCCTCTAAAGGGCAGGAAATTCCACCGCATTCTTCTGATTGGTAAACTGAGGCTGAGAGCGGGCCCTGAGTGGAGCTTGGCAATCAGAGTGGAGCAGGTGGGGGTCGGAGGGTGGGGCTTCCATATCAGTCCTGGCTGCGAGATCCTTGACAAGTTATATGTTACAGGCCCAGTTTCCTCATTTGGAACAAGGGGCTGACACACCCGGCCTGGCCACCTGGGCATCAAATGCGGTGAACGTGTGAGGACGTTCATTCTATATAAACTCTGTACTCCCTGAGCAAACGCAGGGGATTATTGTGGGCCGAGGGGGCAGCCCAGGAGTTAAGAGTCAATGATAAATTCCTTGTGCCCTTGTTGAGCGCTGGGACCTTCGAGAGCCCGGAGTCCTGTCTCCCGGGCGTCAGGAAGAAGCCCCTGCCCAGCGGCCTCCCCAGCGGCCTCCCCGTCTAACACACAGGGCGGCTTAGCAGTCTGCGAGCGCTATTACACATCAGTCACTTGAAATTCAAGTGCAGCGAGCACTAAACGGAAACACCGAGGCAGAGAGCAGTAACAGAGTGGAAGACTTAAATTTGGGGTTCGCAGAGGGGCTGGGGAGGGCGCTCAGAGCTGCCGGGGTGGGGAGGCAAGCCTGGTGGCCGGAGGGCAGGGACCTCGAGGAGGGACAGGGGCTGTTAGCAAAGCAGCCTGCAGCAAGACCTCGGACTGCAGGGGCAGATGCAGGTGTGGGTTCCATCCGGAAGGTGCCCTGGGTTGAGAGGGGGTGCGGGCCCAAAGCCAGCCCCGGCCCTCTGGCTCCCTCCATGGGCCTCAGTGCTCCCGGCAGGAAAGGCTTGGAGAGGGGGACACAGGCCCGAGTCTCCTGTCTGTTTTCCGAAGGAGACAGGCCAGAGGGGGCCGCTGGGCGCTCACATATGAACAAAGCCCCTGCTTAGGAACTGCGTCTCCCTGAGTCCAGTAGGGCCTGGGCCACCCTGAGACGAGAGCTGTCCCCATGTGTCTGCTGGAACTTGAAGAGCCTGAGAAAAAGGCCGGAACCTCCCATGGCCAGCAGGCTCTGGCCACCCCAGAGCCAAAGACCACGTGCCGCCATGCAGAGCCACTTGATGGCAGCCCCCTTAGTAAAACTGGGGTGTGACCAGGTGGCATCGTCTCACGATGGGGGCTCGCATGCTCCACTCCTGGCACTCCCCAGGCCCTAGAACCGTAGCACTACCTGGCCGGGAAGAAGCTGGCTCCCAGCAGCATGTGTGGTTGACATCTGGGGCCAGGATCACTCTGTCTGGTGGGGTCTGTCCTGTGCGTGGCAGGGTTTTTAGCAGCACCCCTGGCCTCTGCCCACGAGATGCCAGCAGCATCCCTGCCAGTTGTGACAATCGGACATGTCTCCAGCCAGTGTCCCCTGGGAAACACAATCACCCCCAGCTGGGAATGTGGGCTCCAAATAGTGACCTGCATGGCCACCAGCCCCTCTCCAGGGTGGAACACTCCTCCAGAGCAGGGTCCCCATGTCCCCAACACCCAGCATGGGCCCAGCGCACAGTGGGTGCTCTAGGCTGGTTGGGAATGGCTGACCGGGAAGCTGGCTCTGGCCCTGCCTCGCCTGAGGACGCCCAGTCCCTGCCCCGTGCCCAGCCTGTCCAGGGCTGGGGAGAGGAGCTGAAAGCCACATTGTGTCCTCCCGCCTCCCGCCTCTGGGCTGCAAGTCCCGTGATGAAAAGAACCAAAGCCTTCGAGTGAAACAACCTTTAGTAACCTTTTCAGACAAACGCACCCCACCCCCCGCCCCTGAACACAGGAAGGCCAGCCCTGCTGACACAGCCGCCTGGGGACTCCCTCTCCTCGGGTCCTTTACACCAACCTCTCAAAGGGAAGGGCCACCCGGATGTACTGCTACATCCTCAACACCCCAAAGCACCTGTGAGGAGTTAAGTTCTCAGACTGGCAGCCCCCGGGAAGGGTGTGTGGGACCCACCTCTCGGCGTACAGGGAGGAGACAGCCAGGAGTGGGACTTGTGTGAAGGGCACAGAGTCCCACAGCGCCGGGTGTGAAGCGGGAGGTTTCTGGGGCGCCCGCAGCAAGTGTCCTGGGGCCTGCGCTGCCTGGTGGGGGCTCTGCTGCCACCTTGGACTCTTCCGTGGAGTCTCTTCCAGGTCACCTCCCTCTGCCAGTGCTCGGGACAATGACAGCTGCTGCTGGAAGGGGAGTCGCAGGGCCAAAGATAAAGCAAGAAGCCGTCCGGGTGGGCAGCCGGCCAGCAGGCGCAGGGCGCGCAGAAGGAAATGAACTCCCTCTAGAAGCTGCCTGGCTGGGGCCGGCCAGGAAGGGCGCTCCAGAGAGCTTGGGGCATTTGCAGGTTCAGGGACCCCAAACACTGTGCACACAGGGACAAGGGCTTTGCCACAGGAGAGCACCCCCGCCAGAGCCCACGGCCTGGACCAGGAGCTCGCAGGGCACACCCAGGGCATCGGCAGAACCTGGACGGAACCAGGAGAGGGACGTGTCTCCCGGAAAGGCGTGTCGCTGGCCCCACGGAGGAAACACCGGATCTGGGCGACCAGGTCCCACCACCACG
This sequence comes from Avahi laniger, assembly GCA_963575035.1. Classification (NCBI taxonomy): domain Eukaryota; kingdom Metazoa; phylum Chordata; class Mammalia; order Primates; family Indriidae; genus Avahi; species Avahi laniger. The sequence continues at coordinate 13,806 of CAUYSK010115686.1, forward strand.
CCCGCCCGCCGTCTACGCGGGCTTTGTTGACTGAAGGGCAGGCCGTTGTCAACTGTCTTTCCAGAGGGAACCCTGCAGCCAGCCATTCTCAACAAAGCGTCCTGGCCAAGGCTGCACGAGTCATTCGCCGCAGGAGGGGCTCTGCGTGATGCCTGGAGTGGGGTGACCCCGGGCTTCCCGCCGTCTGCAGTGAGAGGGGACTGCAGGCTGCCCCCCGACAACACCCTCACGCACTTGCAGGCAGACGTGCTGCTGAGAGCGGTGAGGAGTAGGACCCCAAGGGGCTGCAGCCATCGGGTGCGGGAAACAAAGGGGGCTGAGAACCACGGCGCTAGATGTCTGAGCTGGGGACAACCGACGTTATGACCAGGGTTCTGGCGCTGGGGCGGCAAAGCCAGGTGCGTGGCCCCTCCTGCTTTCAGAGAGCTGCCTGCACCGGGGCTGTTTCCGGCTGGGTGAGGGGCGCAGCTGCATTGGAATTTGGGGAGTTCAAACCCCTGAGCCCTCTGTGTCCTCTGTCCCACACTGCCCCCTGGAGGGGGATGGAGAGTGGCGCTCAGGGGCACAGGTGGTGGACATTCTAATTGGCCCATCCCCTCCTCTTCCTGGCTGACAGAATCCTGATTTTGTTCAAGGCAGCAGCGTGCCCTGCCCCAAGAGACAAGTATTGTCTAAGTCAGTTATGACGGCCCAGTGCCCCTTTGCCAGATATTTCCCCCCAGCCTCCTTTGCAGCTAGGGGACGCTGACCCAATTTCAGGCAATGAAATGTGAGGGACAGTCTGTGGCGTGACTTCTGAGAGACAGTTTACTTCTTCATAAAAGGAATGGGTGTAAAAGGAGAGTTCTCTTAGGTCAACTTTCATCTTCTTTCATGCTGGAGTGCAGACATGATGTCCGGTGCTGCAGCAGCCATCCTGCAACTATGTGGCACCAGGTTAAGACTGAGGATGGTGGGTAGAGAGATGGAAAGAATCTGGGTCTTTGGTGACCTCACCAAGCTGCCAAACCACTGTGAAACCACCTATGCCCAGAGTCCTTGTTAAATAAGTCCTGTATTTGTGGTTTAGTTGAATTCTGTGATGTGCAGCCAAACACATCAGGGAGGCACTGAGGTGTAACGTGCTCGGTGTGAGCATATATAAGGCACTTAGCACAGGGCCCAGCATATGGCAAGTCCTCAAGAAATAGTGGCCATTACCACCATCATGTGTGCATAGATGGGTGTGCAAGTTGCTTACTCACGTGGGCACATGTGGCTGGATCCGGGATGTGTGATGTACACATACATGCAACCTCTGGGGTCACAATGTGATTCGAGTCTTGCTACCTGGCACTCCCTTCACCCTGACGAGATGCAGTCTCCTTAACCAAGTGGGGAGGATAACAGTGGCTAACCTGAGTTGGCAGTTAGCACGTAATTCACAGTAACCCAGGGGTAGGGCAAGAGTACTGGCTCCACCTGGCAGATGGGGAAACTGAGGCTTCGAGAGGCTAAGTGAAATGCTAAAGATGAGAGCCAAGAAGAGGTGGAGCTGGAACTTGAACCACACACAGGGCCTCACATAGTGCCTGTGTGTCGGAGGCTGTGCGTGTGTGTGCATGTGCGGAGCTGAGTGTGTATATGCATATGTGTGTATGCAGGGGTGTATGCAGGGGTGTATATGCATATGTGTATGCAGGGGTGTATGCAGGGGTGTATATGCATATGTGTGTATGCAGGGTGAGTGTACATGCAGTCACTTAGGCCAGTGTGTACCGAACCCGAGGCATTCTGGACAAACCCTGGGGACCCTGTTTGAGGGAGTGTCTCTGAGCCGCCCTCAGAGGAGGAGCTGGCCTCCCTGAGTCCTGGGCTCCAGGACGGCTGCCTTGTTGCAATGGCTCCTCCGGCTCCCCAGGGCCCTGGTGTTCCAGAGCGGCGCCTCCTGCTCCCTTCTCCAAAACATCAACAGCGGCAGTGGCAACAGCTCCCCAGGGGGACCCGCCTCCCTGCTGTTTACAGCCTGCTGGGCCTCGCCCCCAGGGCTGCCCTGTCCTCTCCTCGCATCGCTGACAGCCGGCTACAGTGTAGCTGCTCTCAGGAGGGCTTCCCTCTCCCCTGGGGCTAAGACCCACCAAGACAAGGGGTGGTTCCCAGGCTTCCCCAGTCAGACCAGGCCTGGGGATCCTGGTTGGGGGCCTGTGTGAGAGAGAAAGAAGGTGAAAGAAGTCAGAAGCTGCTAGAGACAGTCCCAGGCTCCTTGCCCCACCCTCACCGTCTTCCTCGTCAGAGCAGATCTTTTAGGTTTCCCTAAAGACAGTGGTCCACTGGGACCTCAAGCTTTGGCCCAGAGGGTGTCATGGCAAACACACTGGGAAACCCTCCTATTCTTACCTCATCCTTAAGGGCTCCTTATTCCTCCTTGCTCCTTGTCCACACTCCTCTGCTGCATCTGTGGCAGGAGAGAGATTCCACGCCCCTACCCCTAGCGCCATTTGGAGCCTGAGGCAGCCCCGCCTCCCGGGCCCACCCGCCCCCTACAGCCCCTGAGCCACAACCTCACCTCCACTCTTTTCCCAGCAACCGGCCTCGTTCCCACTGCCCTCACCCCAGGGAGTCTTTGATCCAGCTTGGGAGCTGAGCCAGAAAGTCATTAAAAGAAAGTACGGCCAAGGAGAGGAAAAAATTGCTCCTCCGACGGGAGAGAGCCAGAGGCTGTCACACGCCAGGGCCACTGGCTCTCTCCCAGGAGCTCAGGGAGAAGCTTCGGCGTGCGCGAGGGGTGGGGGCTGGGGCAGAAGCGGGTGGTTATGGAAAGGTCTTGGGGCCCAACAGGTGGGCGCAAAGACCAGCTTCGTTCTTGCTGAGGCCTCAAGCGAACAGCAGCCTCTGGGGACCGTGACCTTGCGGGGTGGGCGCGGTGGAGGCCCGGCCTGGAGCAGGCCCTGGCTGAAGGGCCTCCGGGGTCTCTGATGTTTCCCACGGCTCACGAAGGTGTTTGGGAGGGAGCAGCGCCAGCCTGAGGCTCTCACCGGACAGGCGACCCCACAGAGGCCGGGGAGGGGTGACCTGTCCAACATCACAGAGCAGTCGGGACGCCCGTGGCTGCTCCCATGTTCTCTGTGGCCCCCTGTGCCTGCCACATTCCTGGCCTACAGGAGACATGACAGCTGTGAAGAGAGCCTCGCCTTCTCAGCCCCTAGCTGGGGAGACCGAGGCCCAGCGTGGGAACTCTCATGGGGATGTGACCCACTAAAGGGAACAGGGGGAGAATACAGGTCTCCTGGCTTTCCCTGCACCGGGCCCCCCTAAACTGAATAGCTGATGCCGTGTGCAGGGCCTTGTGCTCTGGGCTTTTAAGACAGGATCATTTGATTTTTATAACAAACCAATCAATCAAGTAGGTACCTTTATTCCCTCTCATTTACAGATGAGTAAGGTGGAGCACAGAGAGGGCAGTGCGGACCCAAGGTCACACAGCAGACACACAGTGGAGCCAGGTCATGAAGCCAGGGTGCCTGACTCCAGTGCCCATGGCTGTGGCTTCCAAGGAGGCTGCAGAGAAGCTGACACATCGTCCTCTGCTCACTCCGCCAACCCCCGCGCCAGGCGGGAAGGGCGCCAAGAGCATCGCCCGCTCAGCTCCTTCAGCGCTGCGCCCGCCGCACGGTGACAACCGGTGCCCGGTGAACACGGCACTGGACTGATCCGAAGGGGTCGGCGGGGCCTTTAGCTGAGTTAACACACCTCAGGCACTTAAAACAGCAATGACTTGCGGTGTGGTCCTCACAAGTCCGGGGTGAACACTTCACCTCTGTCATCATTAAGGGAGAGCAGCGGCTCAGGGCTTCAGTCCCTCCTGCCTGAGTGCAAGGAGGTGTGGGGACGGCCGTGGGGACACCCGCGAGGATGCAGAGACAGCTCAGGCCAACTGGAAGGCAGCAGAGGAGCAGAGGGCATGTGGCCGGGCTCTCGTCAGGAGCAGTGGGAGGAGGAGCCCTGGAGGCCGCAGGGGCGGCCATCGGGAGTGGCTTCCGCCAGGCACCTGGTCCTGGCCAGGCTTGGTGGTGACCACAGGGGTGGTGTTTCCTGGCCTCTGCTCTGAGTGTCTGTCCCTATCACCTGTCCCCTAAGGTTTTTCTGAGGAGCTGGATGTTCTTCAGGAGAGGGAAGGCTGGATAGGCCCTCCTAGATCCCCGCCAAGTCCTGCCCCTTCTTGCAGCCACAGCAGGGCTCCACACCGCCCTCCGCCCTCCTCCTGCCTCTCTGTAAGCCCAGCTACAGACGGTACCCCGGGTGACGGGAGCTGGTCCTCTGGCTCCACGCCCTGAGCCTTGGTGGTTGCCAGGGCAACAGCAGCCAGGGAGGCGGGGCTGCCGCGAGAGGAGGCAGGAGCTGGGGGCTGAGGCGTCAGTCTGGCTAAGGGAGGTGTGTGCCCTGGGGTGTGCACACGGTGTGTGTGTGTGTGTGTGTGTACATGTGTGACCCTGCAGCCTGGCAGCATTGGGCCCTCGGTTCTGCAGAGCTGGTTACCAATGGCCTCGCGGGCAGAGCTGCTGGGGAAAGGGGCGCAAGCTCTCCTCTCCAGAGAACTTGGTGGCAAGAGCCCAGGGGACAGATGTCCTGCCTTCAAATCCTGTTCTAGCCACTCACCGGCTGTGTGACCCTGGATAAGTGTTCTAACCTCTCTGAAGCCCTGGTGCTTTAATCTGTACTAGGGTCAGTATTAGTCTGCGCCGGCTGCGTAACAACTGCCATAGACCGGGGCTAAACAACAGAAATTGACTCGCTCACAGTTCTGAGGTCCGAAATCCCAGTTCTAGGCGTCCACAGGATGGTTTTGTGGGCCTCTCTCCTTGGCATGCAGGTGGCCACCTTCTGCCTGGGCCCTGACGTGGTGTCCCTCTGTGGGTGTCTGTGTCTTAATCCCCTCTTCTTATAAGGACACCAGTCAGATTGGATCAGGGCCCACCCTGATGAGCTCATTTTAACGTAGTCACCTCCTTAAAGGCCCTCTCCACAAATACAGTCACGTTCTGAGGGACTGGAGGTTAGGACTTCAACATACGAATTCGGGGGACACATTTTAGTATCTGCCTTATAGGTTTATTGTGAGGATTATTAATCATAAAATGTAGCCACCAAGCCTGGGCCCTGCCACCTGTTCAGGGTCCTACATGTCATATCCATGACCTCACACCCCTGGGTGCACAGGCCTGCCCTGGGGAGCCGGGTGCCTGGCTCCGGTGGCCCTCAGCTGGAACAAGGCCTCCCAAGCCCGACCGGCCCAGCGCCCACTGCACCGGAGGAAGGGGCGCTGTGCACAGCTCTGCCCAGGGCCCCTCTGAGGCCGAGGAACTTTGTTTCTGGGACATCTTGTCCTTGGGTGTATTGAAGATGCAGTTTGAGTTTCTGAAGGAAAGAAAGGGTACAGGCTGTCGCATTAAACAGACGGGGGTCGACTCCCCGTTTTGCATTAACGCTTCTCAGCTGTGGGCCCTCAGGCGCGCCACACTGCTTGCCTCCGTGGCCTTTCTGTAAATCGGGGCCGAAGGGCGATTGTGATGATGGAAGGAGACTTTCGTGGCACAGGCAGAGGTCATTCCCGCTGGACGTATTCACAGCTCCTCCCAGCCAAAGAGAGTCCTGAAGTCAGGGACAGTTTCCTGCCCTGGTCCCCTGCAGGAGGAGGGCTCCAGCCGGCGCCCTAGGGAAGGGGTGCCCGGGGTCCAGATGCGTGAAGCTCCCTTGCAGTTTTTGAGAAATACGAGGCTCTGAGTCATTTGGAAATTACTTTGGTTGCTGGACTTTTTTTTCTTGGACCACAGACTGTCAGAGATTGAAACTCCGCCGTCAGGTTGAGAAGAGTGCCAGGCACGCCAAAGGTGGTCAGGAAACGTGTTTGACTCCCACCATAGGCACAGCTGTCCGGGCTCAGCCCCTGGCGACACAGTGTTTGGAGGCCACTGAAGCAGCAGGCATGTGGACATGGCACTCTGCTCGGCCACCTGAACCTGCCACTCACCACTCACACTACGGTAAAAGGAAGCTACGTGGCCTTTAGTGTCCCCCCATCTGCTATGTCCCTGCAGGGACAGGGTGTGTCGGCAGAGGGTGGGCAGGGGAGTGGGTCTGAGCTGGCCACTCTTGGCCTCTGGAGTCTGGGCCGTGGGGAGTCCAAGGCCAGGGCGGGACAGGAAGGTGTCAGAGTTGTCCAGGACACCTGGATGCTTTGGCGGCCTTGGGGCAGGAGCCCACTCCCAGGAAGGACGGAGGCTCTGCTGGGAAGCTGGCACCTCTCAGCACCACCTAAGCAGTGGCTTTCCCGCCCCGCCGGGCCTGGCGCATGTGATGGGTGACTTCGACACTTCTGCTCCCCAGACGGGGAAGCCGAGGCCCAGAGGAGCCTGCTGTGGACCAGCCCAGGGAGCGGGGAGGGCGAGGAGGCCACTCCCTGCTCCGCCGTGTCCTCCCGGCAGCCCAGCTCTCGGTGACGTGGGACAGAGCTGGACCTGGCTGGACAGTGGAAGGGTCCCCGTGGCCCCAGCCCCACCCGGCCGAGCCTCCAGTTCCTGAGCCGGCCACCGGGACAGGCCGGGCTGCCGAAACCCTTCCTAAAAAGGAATCAGGCTGTGGCGGCCCAGGCTATTTTTAGACAATTGTGTTCAAAAATCCCAAAGTACATGTAGCATCATATGTTTTTTTCTTCAGGAAGAAAAAAGAGAGGGAGTGAGTGGACAGCCCCTCAACAGGTTGTACCCTGGGAGGGGCGGTGGCCTGGGCCCTGCGGCTGCCTGGCCCTGGGGTTTGGGGGCTCAGGGTTTTGGGCCTCAGGCAGGGCTCACCTCAACCCCTCCCCAGCCTGGAGCTCTTGCGGGGAGACGGGGCTGGGCTGCCCTCATTCTCATTTCCAGGCCTTCATTTTAAAAAATGGCTCTATGAAGGTATGATTGGCGTGTGGTGAAGTGCATGCATTTAAAGTACATGGTTTGACATGTTTTGACACATACATACGTGTACACCCAACGAAGCCATCACCATGATTCAGGCAGCGGACACGCCCTCCGCCTCACCGGCGTCCCTGTCACCTGTGCATCCCTCGCTCCGGCCCCTCCTCCCAGCTTCTCCGCCCCAGGCGACCACAGACCTGCTTTCCGTCACTATAGATGAGCCCACATTTTCTCGGGCTTTTTTTTTTTTTTTTTTTTTTATACAGAGTCACACTCGGTTGTCTGGGCTAGAGTGAATGCCGTGGCGTCAGCCTAGCTCACAGCAACCTCAGACTTCTGGGCTCAAGCGATCCTCCTGCCTCAGCCTCCCGAGTAGCTGGGACTACAGGCATGTGCCACCATGCCTGGCTAATTTTTTCTGTATAATTTTAGTTGTCCGATTAATTTCTTTCCAATTTTAGTAGAGATGGGGTCTCGCTCTTGCTCAGGCTGGTCTCGAACTCCTGTGCTCAAACAATCCGCCCGCCTCGGCCTCTCAGAGTGCTAGGATTACAGGCGTGAGCCACCGCGCCCGGCCTCTCAGGCTTTATATAAACGGAACCATACGGAACGTTCTCTTTTTCGACTGGCTTCTTTGACTCGTTACCTGCCATTCTTTTGAGGCTACGCGTGCTGTTGTCCCATCCGTCGTTGGTTCCTTCTTCTCGCTGAGTGGTGTCGCTTTTAGGGACAGAGCACGATGTGTTTGTCCTTTCCTCTGCTGACGGACATGCGGATGGTCCGTAGTTTTTTGGCTATTACAAATAAAGCTGCTATAAACGTCTGTGTACAGTCTTTGTATGGACATACATTTCCTTTTCTTCTGGGTAAATATTTAATACTAGGAGAGGAATTCCTGGATAATTCTATGTTTAACTTTTTAAGAAAGTGCCAACTATTTCCAAAGTGGCTATGCCATTTCACAGTCCCGCCGGCAGGGTATGCGGTTCCAACTTCTCCGCACGCTCACAGACGTTTGTCTGTCTGTCTTTTTGGTTATAGACGTCCTAGCGGGTGGGAAGCGGTAGCTCACTGTGGTTTTGATTTGCATTTTTTCATGTGCTCATTGGCCTTGACTTTAATTTTTTTAAAAAATAAACTTTTAATTTCGGAATAATTTTAGATTCACTGAGAAATTGAAAAGATAACACAGAGTTCCCATCTACCCCTCACTCGGTTTCCCCCGATATTAACCGCTTTTATTACTTGGTGCAATTGTCCCAACCAAGGAACCAACACTGGCTGGTACGTTACCACTGACTGAACTCCAGACTCTATTCGGATGTCACCAGTTTGTGACATGAGTGTGCCTTTCCTGTGCCAGGCAGCCGCCTTGGAGCCCACACCACGTTATATTTAGTTATCACGTCTCTGTAAGCTCCTCTGTTACTGTCGGTTTCTTGGACTTTTCTTTGCATTTCATGCTCTTGACAGTTTTGGGGAGTATTGTAGAAAGTTCATCGGTTTGGGGTCGTCTGATGTTTTCTCATGATTGCCCTGGAGCTGTGTGTGTTGGGCATGGAGGCCAGGAGGGGAAGTGCCGGCTCACCCCAGCGTACCTGGGGCACAGGCCACCCGCATGACTCCGCTCTGGGACGCTGACCCCCGTTGCTCGGTTACGGTGACGTCTGCCGGTTTTCACCACAGCAGCGTTACTACTTCCCCTGTCCACACTCTCCTTTCTGGACTCGAGTCACCAAGTCCAGCCCACACTCAAGTGAGTAAGCTCCCTCGCTCCTTTGCCAGGCACTTCACACTGACATTTCACTCCCTCTGGGAGAGGTTCCGGTCACCTCTAAGCTTGGCAAAATCACAGTTACAAAGGATCAGGGATCACTTAGTCAAAGCCTTGTTTATCCTTTTTATAGATGGGGAAACTGAGGCCCAGAGAGGGGTATGATGCACTTATGATCACACCACAATCAGAAGGAAAATGACCTCCGGGCACTGGCCCAGGACGGAGGTCTGCAAGGATGTCCTGCCCCAGAGTACAGCCTCGAGAGGTATTTATGGGTTGGGACGTGTTGACTGCATGACAGGGACTTCCGTATGTGATAAGGTTTCTCTCTGTGGACAACACAGACAGCCAAGCGGGTCACCTGCCACCTCCCAGTTATCTACACACATTGGGGAAGCAAGAATAGGTGACATCCCTGCACTCCGCTGCTGCGAGTCTCCAGTGGCCCGCTGGATAGGATACAGGTTGTGCTCTGGTGATTCACCCTCATCACTCCAAGTCTCAGTTTTCCCATCTATAAAATGGGGATGATCATCATATCTACTTTTTGTATCTTTCAATTACTTTGATGTACTTCAGCGAGGAAAGTGTAACATATACGGATGTTAATTTTTATGTACATCTGGAGATGATTAGTTAACATTTAAAGAATCCTAATCAGGAATATATACCCCAGGGCTGGTTAGTTAGCATCTGAAAGGCTCCAATCAGAAGCCCACGGTCTAGAGGCAGGTGTTACCTGCTCAGTAACCACATCTCCCACCAGGCCCAGGGTTTGAGGGTGTGCTGGTTAATACAGCGGGTGTGAGAATCACTTTGTGTGTGTGCGAACGTGAAATTAGTGATGTTAAAGACGTGTGGCTTGGCTAGCAATGTTGTACAGGTGCCTCTAACATGGCGAGTAGCCTCTGCCCTTCAAGGAGTGCCCCAGGATCAAGGACACAGTCTAGTCGTGTGTCCAGATGCCTTTGAGGGTTTCGTTGCCTGATCTGACCGGGAGAGAAGCTGAATCCTGCCATCCGCATCCCACTGCATCTGCCTCAAGTGGACCCTTCGTGTGAGTGCGTGGGAGTGCCGGGAATGCCAGAGTCAGTCCCAGCCGGGCCAGACCACGTGCCTGTCTTGGCACCTGCTTGCCGACGGCGTGATCTGACGGTACTTCGCGCTCGCTGGGGCACCATCTGGCAAGGTGAGCTCGTCGGGGAGGGGCTGTTGGTGATCGGCTACTGCACAGAGACACCAGACAGAAGTTGGCAATTGGAACCAACCATATGGGCTCCGGTCAGTTTACAGATCGTTTCACAGGGTCACGAGGATTAACTGAGCTAATCCATGGAAAATGCACGAACTAAGCCCTTAATGAATGTGCGCTAATGAACTAACGTTGCTCCTGGAAGTCTCTCCTGAGACAGACAATCAGAGCTGTTGGAAAAAGATGAGTATGTGAGTGGCTAAGAATGTGGATTCCAGAGTCAGGTGACCTGGGTTCGAATCCTCCTACAGAAACACCCAACCTTGAGCAAGTTTCGTCTTCGGAAGAAGGCTTCCCAGCTCACCTGTACCTGTGTCTGTAATGACAGTACCTGTCTCAGAGAGTTGCCATGCGGATTAGAGGAGTTAATACATGTAGAATGCTTAGAACAATGCTTGGTGCATAATACATGCTCAATAAATGTGAGCTAGCAGTAATTATTCCATTGCATGTGGTGTGACAATGTGAAACAACTTAAACGGTGGACAAAAAGGAATGGGTCAAATGTATGGGACAGCCATGTGGTGTAAGATTATGCTCTCTTTAAATTGTCTGTAAAGAGTGTCGATGACAAGGGAACAGTAAGTGAAAAGGTCTATAAAGTGTTGTATATAATATGATTTCATGTCATTAAAAATATACAGTCATAGGAACATGCTAGAAGGCAACTGGCCAAAATGCTGAGAAGGTGAACACTAGATGATAGAATTTAATGAATTTAATTTTTATATTTCTGAAATTGTCCACCATGAGTATGGTAGGTGGAATAACGGCTCCCACAACAAAGGTGTCCACATTCTAGTCTCTGCACCCTGTGAATGTGTTGGCTTACATGGCAAAAGGGACATGCAGATGGGCTTAAATTAGGGATCTTGAGTTGGGAAGATTATTTGGGATTTTCTAGGTGGGCCCAATGTAGTCACAAGACTCTTACAAATGACGAAGGGAGGCAGGAGGGTCAGAGTCAGAGAAGGAGACATGACAAAGATCACTGAAGTAGAGGTTGAAGTGGCCCCATTGCTGGCTTTGCAGATAGCCACGAGCCAAGGGCAGCCTCTAGAAGCTGGAAAAGGCAAGGAACGGTTTCTCTCCTGATACTTTCAGAAGGAACAGCTGCACCATCACCTTGATTTCTGCCCCACAAGATCCCCTTGGGACTTTTGACTTCCAGACTTGAAGGACAATACACGTGTGTTGTCTTAAGCCACTAAGTTGATGGTAGTTTGTTACAGCAGCAATAGGAAGCCAGTGCAGTGGGTCTGTATTTGATAATCCCCAAAGAAAAGAAAAAGTGGCTTGCTATTTTTTCCAAAAAGGCAGAGAACTAGCTCCCTTTGCACACAAGGGCTCTGCCCGTCTGCCAGCGCATGGGAGCAGCCCAGACCCAAGATCAGCCTGGCTCGTGCTTTTAAAAACAATGAAGTGAATTTTGCAAAATATCTTTATAAAGCTGAAAGCCAGAGAATTCGATAACACTGTACTGACAAGTCTCATTGTTTCTGAGCTCTGCCCATTTCTTATTTAATTTCAGTGTTTTTAAAACGACTGTCGGCTGCATACAAATATTTGTAAAAATCAATTTAGTTACTTTTGGACAACCATATTTTTAAAAACCAAGTGGAGAGAGGATTTAAAGTTGATCACATATTTTCGGCTTCACAGGCTTAGAGGATGCTGCTTGCTCTTCACGCCATTGAATCCTTGCTGCCAGTGTGGGGATGGGCCGGCCCTTTGCGAACTGGCCAGGCCTTGTCATCTGGTAGAAAGTGGCAGAACCTAAAGCTTTTGGACACCTTCTCACAATCCCTTCTGATGGTAGAGAACCCCAGACTCCTTCATGGTGGGCACCTTCTTGTAACGTACTGTTCCTGTCTCGCAGAGGTGTCCCCTGACCACCCGACCTAAAGTAGCCCTCCACCC